>VCRD01003492.1:0-26923 GCA_006783055.1 Trinorchestia longiramus
TACAGCCCTGCCCTCACTGCTTGCCTACTGGCTACCCTCTTTGTATCGCTGAGATACCGCTGCTGCAACTCCAACTTCTGGTGGCGACAACTCTTGTGGCCTAAATCACTGTGGACGGAAACCCTGAAGATTTGGCCATTTCCCTGGAGGCCATTACTTCTATGCTGAAATAAAGCTGAGTACTAAAGCTCAATTGGTCTTTCAGTTCTCCTCGAGTAGGTGCTGTAACGCAGGCAATTTCAACTCATTAAATTGAAGTTCATCGACTGGTTGGCAAAAAATTCCCGCCTTAACCCAGAAGGTAACAATTCTGTAGTTTGCACGATTTTAAATGACTAGTTTATCAGCCCGACAATCGTAGCAAAGTTGCACGTAAACCTTGACGTCTGTGCGCAGGGATGCCCTAACACAAAATCAGTAATCAAACACAGTGTTCGATAGATCTTTGAATGTGATATAACATCGTAATTAACTGCTCTATAATAGATTGATTACGGCAGCTACGAAAAATTATGACCCTTAAATGTTTAATTACAAGCATTAAGGAACAGATAACGGTTTTTAAATCTAAAGCCAACTATAGGCGTTCCATTAGCAGTTTCAGATTATTATTCCAATACCCATTCATTTACTTGAAATAGTACATATAATATAGGGTTGAGGATGCTGGTAATAAATGGCTCTCAATTCATTAAGCAAAATATTTGCAACTAGTAGATTGAGAGGTTGAGATGGCACATTAGGTACAATTGAGTAGTGCTCCATCTTAAAAATATGCTAAGTTTTTTTTAGTTAATTAAATTAATGATAGTAAAAATTTTTTTTATATATAGAGGGTTGAAAAGTTATTTTCCCTCACGTAGTAAAAATATTATTCAACCACCCATTCACTGTAAAAAAAAATGATTAGCCACTTGACAAAATTATGAAACGCCTACTGAAATCCCTATCCAAATACTACTCATGCAGATCTACCCTTACACAGTTAAGAATTGCACAAGTTCTCAAATTAACCTCAAGCAAGGGCACAGGCAGATTGCTTTAAAAAATTGTGTCACTCTGGGGTCACCAATGTAAAGTTTGTTTTTGGTTGGTGTATTTTAAAGTTACCAACTCTTTACAATTCCTAATCTAACTGCTCGTGTGACCTTACTCAAGGAGAATAAAAGAACTCATCACAGGTACACAGCTTGGTATTCAAGAAGTTGGCATGAGAAATAGCTTGGAATCTTCTTGGGATGATTTAGCCAGCCCAGAGCTTCCAGATGATGGTTAGGCCAGTCCAGCTTCAGGGGTGAATGGCCAGTCCAGAGCTATAGTGACTGTGGCTTGAAATGTTGCACGAGTACAGCCAGTACAGTAGGTGCAGTATGTGGCGTATAAGTGTACAAGTGCAGTAAGTCTAGTAAGTGTAGTAGGTTGGTAAGTAAGTGGGTTCACAGTTGAGTGGGTGGTAGACGGTCCCCCAAATTTAGAAAATTCTAACCTAACGTCACATGATGATGTTTATGAGTGGCGTTGTTGGGAGAGCTACGTCTAGATAACGAGCGTGAAAATGTTGCCAGAAAAAGTTTTGATTGGAAATACTCTCTGGCTAACGCTCTTAATATAAATATTATTACATTAACGTGCACTAAATATGCATGTTTTAATTGGAAAGAGTTGGTAAAAATCACTCAAAGTTTAATCTTATTTTTATTACTAAAAATGAGGAATATTTTAATACTTGTTATTTTATAACCTTTAAAGGGGTAGCAGGTCATGCTACAGATCATTCTAAATTAATTACGAAATTTCCGAGGCCCTACAGTCTCTTGGGCTTGACGTTTATCGGTAACCACACTTCGAGTGGCTCAGCGTACGTTCTTAGCCCCGAACGTTCATCGGTTTACTGTGGTAACATTTTCTGTACGAACGTTTCAAGTAGTCCTATAATACTCGTATTGATTACTGTATTGTCTTGTGTTCATGTAAAGATTTTCAGAAATAGATAAATCATGTATTAGGATTGCTTAATCAAAGGTTATATATCTTAGAACATTCATTGCTGCACTTCAGTACATAAATTTATAGCTGTCAATTTGTAGCAATATGTTATATTATTTTACTTACTTTATCGTCCCATCTCTAAGTTTTTATATTATTCACTGTGTGAAGTACGTGGAGTTATTGGTCTTTCTTCGTACTAAATACATCAGTTTAGGGTTTTTAATTAGGTTCTGGCTTTGCTGTGACTAAATCATTTACCGAAAAAAACATCAGCTCATCATTCTTATTTGCTTTTGCCGTGGGAATGGCGGTGACACCCACACACCCATGCTATTCAATAAGGTAAAAGTTAATTTTATTAAAAAGTAGGAGCATTGGCTCACTACTCACAAAAAATCTCTATTCAATTTTTAGTACAAGTCAAGTTCAACTTTCAAATTGTTAACAAAAAGTTAATCCAAACTGGTTGAACATTGTAATTTTTGAAAGTTGAATTGTTACTAACTTTCTCTCTAGGTCAGGTGAGATGCTTCCAGATTCGCCGAAAGTTGAAAGAACGTCACTGGTAGAAGCGTGACGCACACTCTCCTCTTGCTCTCTTTTCACGCGAGAACCTTCCGCGTACACACTGTGCTATCAGCTAGTTGTGTGATTTCGATTTGTGAAGAGAAAGTTTAAGAAAAAACTTTAAAATTAATATTGTATAATTGACGGAAATTTACTGTGGACAAAATGAGTGCGGCTGTTGCAACCACCAATGGAACAGATGCGCATCCTGGGAGTAAAGATGATACGACAGACCAAGCCTGTGCTGTGGTAGTGTGTGCTCCGGTACGTATGTTGCATTGTGCATTTTAGACCAGTCATCACTTTTTAATGCTAAAATATGCGTATAAGTTTCAATATATGGGGTTACTTTTCCTGCATTAGAAAAAGTACCTTTTGAGCTGGTACTTTGGCATGAACATGTCGCATCAAATGTTAAATACCAATGAAGTGTATTTCTAACAAAATTCTGTTAGTAACTGAAACTTACTCTTATGAAGATGAATATTATAGAAATAGGAACTGTTGACCGTTGTGAAGAAAAGATTTCAACTCCAGGATATTGAGGATGGTGAAATTTGAAATACTTGAATGGAAAAGCTAACATTCATACATATAAGTAATGTTTCTTCTAACACAGATATGGATATTAGTGAATAGTGAAATCACTTCTAGGTTATAATGCAATTATTTACAACAGAATTAATGCTGTGTAGCTCTAAACCTTCAGGATATCACATTTTAGGTACTAATAGACCTATATTGAGGTATGTACATGGTTACAAGAATTAGATCTGTGTGGAGCTACAGGGGTCCAGGACTGGTAGGCTTATGAGGTACATGACAATGGGTTAGGTAGAACTGTGCTGAGCCTAGACTGAAGTCTAGGCAGTTAATCGTATATATGCAGCGTTTTTCAATTTTGTTCTACTTAAAGTGAATATAATTACTTGTGTTAACTTGAACAATGAACATGCCAATACTTCATAAATTAACTGCTTCAGCCTTCATTTATGTAGAATTTCATTCATAATGTACTCAGATTGATGATTTTTCCATGGGCTACTAGAATCATCTTGTATTTTGCATGTTATATGTTGAAAACCTACAAATCAATAAATTCCTCGAAGTTTTGGGATTAGTTTCTTCATCAATGTTCTTCCCCTCGCAAGATTGACTATATATAGCTGACTGTTGAAATTATTGCATGATAATTTGAGTTTAGGTAACAAACTTACTTTAAATCCCATGTGCAGTTTTCAAATGTTGTGTGGCACTTTTGATCTTCCTTTGATTTGAAGTATGATAGCCTTTTCCTAAACTGAAGGTGGCATGCTATGAATAGTAATTCACTTCATCCTACTTGCTATGGCTTAGCAACATTACTTAACTGCTGCAGCGTGCTGTGGTGTTGCCCTTGTCTGTCTGCAGCATGCTGTGTTCTGTTGATTTTATGTTGCAGTAGTTCCATCCTCTGCTGGTTTTTCTTTTTAAACACTCAGCATGAGACCATTGTAACTACTGCCATCAGTTTTAGTCTCTAAATTGGTTATCTGTATTCTCTGATCTTGCCTGTTGGTTTACATCTGTTGGTGTGTGCACTTCAATAGCCTTGGTCATGTTATCTAAGAAGTGTGTTAGCCATTTGTGGTAACTTATGTTTGGTTACTGTTCTTTCCATCTTTGATGCAGTGTAATGTTGATGTACAAATTTATGGTATTAACTTAACTCTGAATGGTATTGTTGAATTGAAATCATTTGAAAATCTAGATTTAATAAGACCATTCATATTCCAGCAAAGGTTTTTCATTTTCTTGAATTAAAGTCTACCATTTTGAATGCATTATTCTTTATTCTGATATTCATATCACTCTATTGATCTTACATTGACCAAATTCTATTCCTACCAGGAAATAGAACCAGTACTGAAACACCCATTGAACAGCCCCTGGACCCTCTACTACTTCATCAATGACAAAAATAGCAATCTCAACTGGCAAGAGTCCCAAGCTGTTGTGGCATCCTTCAACACTGTAGAAGACTTCTGGGCGTGAGTAAAACTTGTGCCTTCAAAGCCAAGATCACCTAGGATTGTTTTGTCATGCATGTTCGAGCTTTATTTCCATAAAACTTTTGAAGTCTCTCCAAACTTGAAATGATTACTGCCAATTGAATGGATTCTATTACTTGGTGTAGATTGAATTTGCAGATATATAGCTGTCTAGTAATGAGAGCCATGTTTGAGATATTTGGCTGCATTCACTGAAAGCTTATCTGCCTACTCAATCCATTGTTCTATCTTGGCTTTAATGATTTTTTATAATCTAAATAAATCGACTCTTATCACAGTTTCCACTATTAGGAATGCACACTTTTCCAGCTGGGTGCATTGATATATACACCCTTTATTTTATTAGCCCCATTTCTTAATGGTAGCTCAAACTAGTGGAAAGTTTTAGCTTCTTGGCATGCTACTCTGAAAAGAAGTTAAGAGCAACTTTCATGCATATTTTACTGGTGGATGTTGTCAGTATGTCTACATGCCATGCCAAGTTGATGGTCAAGCGTGAATTGGCTTCAATGGCTGCAATGCTATCCTAGCAAAGCAAATTGAAAGGGATCTTGAATTGGGCAATTTCATAGGTGTTTTGGTGCATGAAATTCCTGGAAGTTTGAGTTGAAATTTGAAGTTTTGTTAAAGTTAATGGGCAGGTTGTTTTAGTACCATTTCAGCCCCATGATGCATGATTGCATAGCGACCAAGAACTTGCAGCAGTCCACTACTCCACACAAGGGTGAAACCCACGCAAATTACTCTACATTACAGCCTTCCATCTTGGGAATTATTAGATACTTTTCCCAAAGTTACATGAAACTGAACAAGTGACCTTTTCAAGTCCATTGTAGAAGAACTCTTTATTAACATGAAAGTGAAAAAACTTCACCTCAAAGGAAAGAACTACGAAGTTTTTAGTCAGTAATTCTCTATCTTCAGAGTTTTAGTAGTACTAAATTTTTGTTCTTTTTTACCCCCCTTGTCAAATAATTTCTTGAATCTCGCACGTTTCAGATGTACGGCTGGTGTGGCATATGCGTTGTTCAAACTATTCTTGCTATTAAAGTTTATTCACCAGTTCTTTAGTATCTCACACCTTGCATTTCAGAATTCACTGACTGCAATTTGAATGAGCATGTATGTAAGCATGAATTTTGTAATCTGATTTGACGCTTAATTAGAAAAGATCCTGCTTTTGTTGTGACAGTTGCCTGTGTTTGTGTGCTATAAGCTTTCCTTTTCATTTCAGCCTGGCACTGAATTCGCAGCAATCTCATATGTGTAGAACTTCTGTTTCGGAGTTTACATTCGTTTCCTAATTTTTAATGACCTGATTTGTTTTGAATTTTGTGCAGGTTATTCAACCATATTGAAAATGCCAGCCATCTCAAGATCGGATTCGACTATTCCCTATTCAAGAACGGCATCATGCCGGCCTGGGAGGATGAAGGAAACTCTGGAGGTGGCAAATGGACACTGAATCTTGCTAAACATCAACGCTTCACGGACCTGGACAACTTGTGGCTCGAGCTGGTGAGACAAGATATTGGATGCTCCTCTCCCTTAGTATGCTTATTAGATGATTTGTTGGAAGAGTTGATGTGAAGCTGCTGAAAACTTAATTAACGTAGCTTTCTCCAATTGTCATTCCTGTCGGGAAATAAACTGAATAGCTGAACATGCAACGTTGGGAGAAAGCTTGGTATGAAAAATTAAGTTTCTCCGTAGTTTTAAGAGCATCTTATTCATGGTATTGAATTCATTATAAAATCCATCAAGTTAGGGATTATATTGATTCGATATTTCCCTTGGTAGTACCGTGCCTCATTATCTGACCTGGCAGGTATTCTTTACATGAATTTACTTTCATGTTGCGATCCTCCGAAGAGTATGCAGGACGAGTTGGATAATTAAATATGATCTTGTTTCAATAGGCACAAGTGACATTTGGTATACTTGCATTTGATTGCAGAATGGATAAGCGGCTTGCTCTGAAGTTCTTGCTTCGTGAGGAATGACATGCCTAGTAAGCCTTGAATACATTCAGTTAAACTGAACTGTGGATCACTCTTGAAGCTTTTCGGAAATATTATCCTTCAGCTTTAGTTGAGTAATATATGGAGCGTGTCGTTGTTGGTATGGGTCAGATTTTGTCATTCAGTGCGACTAATCTTAGCTATCTGCTGCTGAATTGGTAACGTTGTAGGAATGTTTTGTTTACCGGTAATCAGTTTAAACTTTGCCAGAGTCGGTTGTACTTGGGGCTGATTTACGACAACTATCATGCGCGACTCTTTGTACTTTTCGTTGCAATTTAGGAATTTCTTGGTTTCTTCACAACTGGAAACCTTGGCGAAGGACTGGATGAGTGAAATATGCTTAATCAGTAATTTGTGATGCGTGTGCAGATCATGATGATGGTGGGCGAGAACGAAGAAGAATGTGTCAATAACAACATCACAGGCGCTGTGGTGAGCGTCAGGATGAAGGCAGACCGCATCTGCCTGTGGTGCGCCCCCACCAAGAAGTCTGAGGTTACGCTCAAAGTTGGGTCAGTACTCGGTAGCTTGCTGTGATTGCGTAGAATTTTTGCTTCTCTAATCATACTAAGATGGTTTTCGGGTTGCTTGTCGATTAGGCAGTATTAATTACTTCAAAAAGATCCAGATATGATGAATTTCCAGGTACGGTTTTTCATGTAATTTCCAATCTGAAAATTATTAGTCACGTTTGAATTTTATGATGCCGATAAAATTTCATTGTATTGTGTATCAACCTGAAACCTAATTTTGCTGCATAGTATATCTTACATATCGTAAGACAAATTTGCAGAAAGCTTAGTTGAAGCAATGTTTATTAGTACTCCATGTAGCAATATGTGTTCGGGCCAAACTTCTGTGTTCGTCGCTTAGACACAAAATTCTCCTTCGGAAAAGTTTTTTGTCCTAATTTATCAAGCACGTTGGCAATTATGATCTGTATCAGATTTATACTTATTTTTATTAAGCATCTATGCATCAACGCTGAACTCGTTTTACATTTTTAGAGTTCAGTGCAGTGAACGTTATAAAAATCCCTACGATTGTACAATCGCTAGTGGAACTTAAACAAATTAGTATTGCTTTAGTGGATTAGTACCTGAAACTTCTACTGAAGTCCGCAACTTGGATTAGCGACATATAACTAATAAATTATTTTTCCGGCAAGGCAGCTGTCAGCCTTGTAACCAGCGCCTGTTTCTCGAAATCATGATCACGTACAGAGCTTTTATTCATTAGTATAAAAGAAAGCTAAGAACTCGGCTTTTTACATTTTTGGCACCCATTTTAATAAACCGGTGTGGAATGAGTCTTGCATTAGTCGAATAAACAATTGCGCTTCTTCCTGTGGAGTGTTTTAAGATTCTAGCTTACACTGTTCGTAGTTTCAGCTCAAAATTAATTTAATTTTGCTTCTCGGCTGCCTACAGGAGAGCTATGAAGAACGCCATGTCGCTAGCCTCGAACGTGCCTGTAGAGTTCACGATTCACTCGAACAAGACCGGCAGCCGAAGCAGCAACAGGATAGTGTACAGCGTATAAACAGTCCAGTTTCTCTGTCAGCACTCGTTCGTCGACTTCGTTTTACCGAACTCTGCTTCTTCTGTTTCTTGGTCGAGCGTTTCCTGCCGTTTCCTAATATTTCATGGAATGAACTAGAATCTTCATTTATGGTTACTTAGTGGGTAGAGTGTTCCTTTCATAAGTTTTCTCAGATTGAAATGGTTTTACTATCGTCTGTTCAGTAGTTTTAAAAATATTTCAAATTGTTATGCATAGGTTTCTTAATAACTGACTTGAGCATCAGTTACGGTCTTCCAGATCTTGTACTGTTCGAAGATTCTAGTTTTCCGTGAAGTGTTACTTGTTCGTATTTGTTCGATTGGAATTCTCGAGGTCCTGATTTTTTTTTTTTTTTTTTTCGAGCGCAGCTCCTGTCGGTCATTTTCAATGCATTTCTGTACGGATACCTTGTTTTATGAGCGGTTTAAATTGATTTAATCATGGTTCAATAGGCATATTCTAATAGGTCTGATGCAACCGTACCTGTCATGAAAACAAAGTGCTTCACCAAGTTGAGAACTCTAGATTTTGTCAAATTGCTGTTCGTTTTGACGCGTTTCATGCGGCTGAACACCTTGAATAGCGTGTTGCCTCGGCTCTGCTTGTACTAGTGTAAGACGCTGAGGTGACGGACCAGTGCTGCGAGCACTGGTCTGATCGCCGAGAAACACCATAGACTACATTAGGGACAGATTATTTTTCGAAATCTCATTCCTGGTTCCTTATTTGCCTGGCTCCCATGTCCTGTCCAACTGGATGACTGTCATCTTTGCTGTGATCTTAAATTGGAAAGAGTTGAAGCAGTATCTAGTAGCTCTCATATTAGGACAAGAGTCGGTGATTGTCATGAAAGCAACAACTTCTTCCGGGTTTTACTTGTGCCTTGGCTGGCGTTTTGACTGGTATCTGAAACATCGGTTTTCGGCGCTAGATTTGTCCTCAACACCTTGCGAAGTTTTCTAGCTACTCCTAGTTAAAGCAGTTCTTCGGGTTAAGCGCTTTTGCTGTACGAATTCTATTTCGACTTGTGTAGTCAGTTACTTAACACGAGACTTGTTTCTGTACACTTCCCTGTAATTTTCATTGTAAAGTTTTAGCAGCTCTTCGGTGCCGTCAGTGAAATTAGATGCTGTTTGAGTTGATTCAACGAGCTGTCAAAATGCTAGCGTTCTTTCTGTCAAATGTTCAGAGGTAAAATGCATGGTGATCAAGAAAGGGCTTAGCTTCTCTGAATATCACAAGGTCGAGATTCCCATAATTGGTCTTGAAAAAGTTGATTGAATTAGGAAACTAATGTTTGGTTGTTGAAGCACGGAAGATTAAAACTTTTTTCTGGATTTACAGGTATTTTTTCCTGGGCACAGAGGAAATTCGGTATTTTCTTGTTGCAGTTTGATTTCTACCCCAAATATTTTTTTCCTAAACTTTTGTATCAATGTAGGAATCGTTTGAAGTTATATTGATATTACTTAGAGGCGATAAAAATGTCTGGGATAATTTACCAGTGAACTGGTAAGATAGTTGGGCTTGGGTTTTTTCTCTGCGTATTCCTCCGTAGTGTTTGGTTGAATGCTCTCGAAGTATATAAAAATATTGAATTTCAATCTGTTTTCTTCCAACCACCTTCCCTCGTTCGATCACTTGTTGATCGAATCATCGCTAGGCTAAGGTCTTCGCTAAACTTAAGACGTTACTGAATCGTCTTAAAGCTTTCGATGAATTACTGTGCTCGGCTCCACTTGGCTTTCTACATGTTAACAGGTCAGAACCTGATAATCCGAACGTTATCAGAATAATAAAGCGTCAGCTTCTCATTCTATCTTCTACAGAAAAGTTAAGCCGTGCCACTTGAACTTTCACCGATTTAGTTCAAATCTTGCAATTAACGAAATTGAACGCTCAGTTGAGTTGTACATGGTTGTCTGAAAATGATTCAATACTAGTTCAGTCTTAGATTTCAATGTAAAATCTTACTAGGAGAACAGTTTCATTGATTTATAGACTTGAGATTGAACTTGGGAGACCAGAACAATAAAACGCAAGTGAATGTTTTAACACGAACACACTATAATTTCATTTTGAAAACTTATCGATTGCACATAAATCATTGATCATTGGGAGGATATTTACAGTGTAAGTGGGGGACACTACTAGTCATTTCTTTAGAGTAGCCAGTGTAAAGAATTATTCTTCTCCAGTTTGGAAGATAATTTCAGACTGATTTAAACCGACTAATAGAAACTTGACCACTCGTCTCGACTCAGAAATAAAACTAGGCTAGGCTAAGCTAAGCAGGACACTCGATTGATAGTTCCACTGCGCGAATTTATCAAAAAATACCCTGATTGAAGTCCTGTTCACTGGTTCCGTTTATTTATTGAACATACAAACTGGTTCAAAGTGGTAGAAATGAGCTTCACATTAGTTGCTATCGAAATTTTACGGCGTTGCGCGATATCACACACGGAGGTTCACTAACGAAATTTGGTTAATAGGGTTCAAGTGACGGAATCTTGCTGAGTAATGAAGTTATTTTAACACGTTGACTCAGATGTGGTACGTATGTGGACAGCTTACGTTAGATTCTGTAATTTTTTCGATCTTTCTAGTGACTATGCGTACAAAGTGAAGATTTACACCGGCCATGCAATCAGAGGCAACGTGTTAAGTAGTAAGCTTATTCCTGTAAAATATTTTCGTCCATGTGTAACATTTGTCACCCAGACAGAAGTAAACTTGTGCGCTGAATCTCAAAAGAAAAGTTATGAACTCGCGTCAATCCTCGCTTGGCCTTCGTAGTTCATGTCAATTGTTGAGTTTCAGCCTCGTCTGCTGAAAGGAGAAATGTATCTTATTCCTAAAACTAGTAGAAAACTGCTAGAATTAAATGCTAGCGTTGTTACTAAAAAATCGCTTGGTGTTTCCTATTCAGCAGTAGTTTCCATCCACTAGTGTGAATTACGCTGTCTTCAACCGGTTAGAAACATTTAGCACGTTGTCTCCGATTGCCTGATGGGTGTAAAACTTCACTTTGTAAGCATAGTCACTAGAAGGATCTGAAAAAAATTACAGAACCTAACCTACGTGGTACACATACGTACCACTTCGGAGTCAACGTGTTAACAGTACGTCAGGTTCCTCAAAGAGTTAACAAAGCACGACATGAATTTTAAACTATCTCCGCTCCGAAAAGCGGTTAGTGGCATCACTAAAGGAGGCTGCAGATGGTAGTAAATAGATACAGGTGCAGTAGAATTTCATCAGATTCGGAGCTACGTTGGGACGCAAAACTTATTTTGACTAGTCAAAAAAAGCCATTTGCAAAATCTAAATGTCTTGAGTCGTGCGTATCAGAATACAACAAATGTAGCTTAGGGGTATATTCTTACACCGCTCGGACGCACATCGCTAGATTTTGATTTCTCACTGCGAAGATTCAAATCAAAATTTATTTTGATTTTAACGTTAACCGCGAAGTGACCCACCGGTGTGGCACTCAGGTTAGGTTCTGTAATTTTTTCGAAGCTTTTAGGAACTACGTGTACAAAGTAGTTTTGCACCGGCTAGGCAATCGCAGGAAACGTAAATTGATGGGACCAGCTTAACATCAAAACGAGGTAAATCGACGATCTTCGGTGCTGACGTCTGGCAGCTAAATTTCTCTACGTTCACCAAGTACAGGGTGCGACAACATAACTTTCCTCCCTTAATGTCACTGCACCCTGTACTCCAGAAATCTCATCACTACGCTTGGCGATATCACGCTCTCATAAACCCGCTTAAATTGTAGAATTGATTTAACTTGGAGGATTATGGTAATTATTCATTGTTTTAAATAATTTTATCTATAAATGCCGCTAATCAGAACTGTTTTGTGTAAGCGAAACCAAAGTAAAACTTGAATTCAAATTGGCATTTAACGTGCGCGCAGCGCATTAACAAGTTTGTTGCGATTGCTTGATTGGTGTAAAACTTCACTTTGTACGCATAGTAACTAAAAGACTTGGAAAAAATTAAAGAACCTAACCTCAGTGACCCACCGGTGGGTCGCATCGCAACAAACGTGTTAAATTTCAGAAGTTTACGTGAACTTACTATGGTGGGTAAATCTACGCTATCAGCTAAGTGCAACTTGACCATTATTATGCCAATACGTCGTTGCTTGTTGGGAGTCAATCAGAAGCTGATCTTGTCGATGATGATTCATTTGGGCCCAAAATAGTTAAATTGTGCTTGAAAATCTCTTTTTGTAATTATTGGTGTCTAAAACTGAGTTAACTTGTTAACTCGTGTTGACTTAATTGATTTTTAAACCCGTAATTTTGTTACATAAATTTATTTTTTAAAGCTGTAATTTATTTAGAGAAATTCTAATTCTTAAAGCTTTTATTAATGCAGGGAAATTTGTCGTCGCATTGTATGGCACAAAAATCGTAGCTCAGGTTACTTGTAATGTGGTTTCGAGATGTTAATTAATTTTTATTTTATTTCAAATTATTTACTCTCCTTTGAGCACATGTACCCTGGTTTCTATTGGTCTCTCTCTCAAGTATCTTCCCTAAGCCTCAGATTCCTCTTGGTTTGGGTCTGACGTTTGGAATAAAAATCCCAACTTACGAAGTCCGACGTACCTCACCCTGAAGCATAGCTATACTTGTGTAGCAAGAAAAATGGCTGCGCTCAAATTGACGGCTCTCTAAATGGGTGATATCCAGCTATTCTAAATCGGCGATTCAACCCCTGTGGCCCTAAAGATGGCTTGCAATTTAATATCGGAGGCAAATAACTGACAGTTAATAGAACTGGGGTGTCTGATTACTTACTTATTAGATGGCACACGTATGTGTGGTGCTTGATGGTGTCATTGATCAGCTGGGAGTTGTCACCGACAGTCGAGGAACGGTCAGGTTCGTTTTAAGTGGAACTTTGTCGGTTAGTGGAGCGACTGGCTGGGTCACGGATGAAGAGGGTAGGGATGATGAACGCGTGTTCACGTGCTCCAGCACAGTGTACAGTAAAGCATAGTAGGTTCAAAGTGGGGGGTTGGCTGTTGGTAACACCCACAGTATGACGTTAATGTTTTCAAATGGTAACGTCGCCATCCCGCAGGGCGCTGATTGGTCAATTTTTTTTGGAAGGCGGGTCGCCCTGCCGATGAATGACAGAAAAGAGATACCGTAAGTGGGATACGAACCTACGTCTCTGAGGGACTGATACCTTCTAACGGTACCTTGAGTATTTGGGCACGCTAACTTATTTATTTCAGCAACGTTCAAACGAGTTTTAATTGAAAAATAACTTTTCATATTAGTACATACTTTTCAATCGTTCAACTCCAGTGGTTAACAAATACACGATATCCCACTAAAAGGAGAGGTAGCGGCAAACAATCTGTATTTCATTGTATTGTCTTGAATTATTTAGGAGTGAATTTTTTTGGCTCCCACGATAGTTATGCTTTAGAAAGAGTGACAGGCCAGACGCCGTTTGTTTATGATTTATTTACATCATAAGATTTTCTTTTCGTACTAATGTAGTATTGTATTATTAGAGAATTGAATTTTCCATGATTTCTGTAAATAATGTTGAACCATTAGCTTGACAAAAACATTACAGTCATATATTTAATAGACAAGTAAAAAAACTAACTAAAAACAATCCTTCACACAACAAGCCTCTAGTATATGACTTGTAAAAGTGCTTGGCACAAATATTTCAGTGGCTTTTTATGTGATCCTGAAATAACTTATATAAAAGTTTTGATGGTAGTTTCCAAATGAAGCGATCCATCCTGAAATTAATTTTACCGGAAAACGGAAAACGTAAGCGTAGAGTCGTGTTTGATATTATAAAAACAATTTTTGAAGGAACATTTTTATAAGGTTTAACAGGAGTAGCCATCAAAACAAAACAGAAAACAGTGCACATAAATTATGATTTACGAACGTCGCTCGCGTGATATGATTGGATGTCTTGTAGGTACGTCACGGCTTTTCATGACGTCGCTATCCGCCTGATTTTGGCCTTGCCACTACTATGCTTTACTCTACAGTGGCTTTACTGTACTGTGTGCTCCAGTGCGTTTATGGATGTGGCTGCTGTTGCTGGATCAGGATCAGAAGTCGGTTGAGAGTTTGCCTATCGCAGGTATGAGCTGAGTGGGGGTGTGCGGACAGTTTAAGTCGAGACTATAGCTACTGGGTGGGTCATAAATACTGCTACAAAACAAAAAAAAATTTTACTGAAAAAAGACATTTATTTCGAGATCAGACTTTAACAAATAGTAAGCAATTTTCTAATCTTCGACTACAAAACAAATTAACTATACTTGGTTTTGCCTCCACTACTCTGCAAAATATTTTAGGAAAGTCTTTAATGGGTTTCTCCCAGCGTTAATTGAATTTTGATTTTAGAACTTTGATACTCTGGCAAGGGGTAGAGTAGGCTTTACTTTGATAATTAATTTTATAAGATTATGTGGTGATAGTAGTAATGTGTAATGATAGTAGAGATAAATCATAGTGATGTGGAATGATGTGTTAACGTGTAAGGATGTGTGTGATGTGTTATAAGGTTGTGGGAAGGTGTACAGGCATGCGGGGAGTGCGAGCAGTTGGGCCTCAGACTCATTAAAAGACAACGGCCACCGAACAGCAGAACACAAACAAAACAAGCAACGTAAGCAAGCCTGAGCAACGGACGCCCAGCAGGTGGAATATGTCCTATGAGAGCCTCGAAAAGTGGGAAACATTGAAGAGACTAACGGTCAAAACTGCGAACAGACACAAGCAAGACCAACTGTGAAAGGAGGGGCTAAAAGTTAGGTGGCGTGTTTCTAGAAAACACCAACGGAATATATATAAGCAGCCGTCAGGAAACCAACACGGTCAGAATAGCAAGGCGATAAGTGTGAACGACAGTGCTAGGAGCGACGACGATTCTACAGCAGGGGTCTAGCAGCTGGGGGAGCGAGCGACATCGAGGAGGCAACAAGCAAAAGACAGACACAGCGGTGGGAGGTGAAATTACATCTGGTATAGGAAACAGGAATAAACTTAATAGGGCACCTTTATCGTCATAAGCGTAGTAGGGCAGCTCTATCAAGGCATGCACTTATGGAGGACTTTTCTCTCATTTTAGGGAGGGACCTAAGTAAGCTACGGGACATATGGGACCTACGTAAGCTACGGGACATATGGGACCTACGTAAGCTACGGGACATATGGGACCTACGTAAGCTACGGGACATACGGGACCTACGTAACCTACGGGACCTAAGGGATCTACAGGAACTACGGAACCTACGGAATACACGGGATTTACGGAATCTACGGGATCAGCCAGGATCAGGATCGGGATCAGAATCTAACGGAAGCTGTCGGAATCTACATCTACTACGACTACTACATCTAGGAGTAATTGGAACCCTGGAAAAGTGTACATAAACTTGGGAAAGTTTCACCATCAATTAATTTGTAGCTGCTCGGGGTTTCAGCATCAACTTGGATTTAATGTCTACGTGATTGCTTCAGAATGTCGTCAACAGGAATCAAGTGGAATACTAATAAATACAACTTTACCTTGGGCCCTGTAAACCCAGTGGAGGCTGGAAACCAGCGAGAAGAGCCTGCGCATGCATAGTGTAAACGATAGGTGTGCTGTGCGGCGTGTAGGGCTACTGAGCGTGTGTGCGGATAGTGTGTGCGTCCGTACGGCGAAAATATAAAAACTGAATTCCCAATGATGATAATTTTGTTATTGAACTGGTTGATGAAACTGCAGTGATCATTAGGTCAGGAGTATAGTTAATTATAATTAACAGTGAGGTTAAGTGACAGGATTGGAGTGTTTTTCAGTGAAATTTATCGTGTCCGCGTGTATTTAGGATGTATTGTTAGATAGAGCAGTGTTTCAACTCAGCAACTACTCGGCATTGTGTGATTTAAATAATTATTGCGAGTGGAATTAATCGATTTGAGGAGATAAAATTACTTTGATTCATAAATTTTTTTCGTGGTTTTCATGTGTTTTTCCGTGTGTTTTCCAGTAAATGTTAAGCTTATTAATTGTGTCTATACCCTCCTTGTGTTGGCCTCACTAATGCATAATATAGTATTCATGTCAGGGGGTTTGGATTCCTCCAATTTGCGACGTCTCTCTCTCGTTATGCAAAATTGATTGCATTCAATTAACGTAAAATGTGTATGTAATACATTCATCTTGTAAGAATTCAATTAATGCTCGTAATTATTATGAATTTATCCTGTGACATGTAGAGAGAGAGAGCACGTATCGCCACACCTACATTGATAATATTTACAAAATAATAATTATTAAAATTCATTTGAAAATAGATAAAAGAATTATGCCCCACCGTATAGTACAGTAGTTGAGTTTCGATCCGCTGGGGCTATGAAGGGATGATTTTGAGTAGTCGGCGTATTCCGAGAGATGGTGATAAATGCCTGACTAGAGGTAAAAGGTCTCTAGACTGGGTCACTGCCTATGTTACTAGTAGATCCTACTAGCTTAAATGTCACCGTATTTAGTGAAGTTGATTTAGCTTCTTAGTTAATTGTGTAATGTCGTTTCTGTCGTATTGTGTAGTGCGACTACTTGATTGTCATTCTAAGATCACGTAGATGTGAAATGTTTTAATGTTCCACCTTGAATCTGTTCGATTTTTGTATGCTGTGGCGATGTAGGATTAATTGCCTCTCTATTATTGGTTAAAAATTAATTGGTTTATGATGAGTTTTTTCTGACTCTCTTAAATTACGTAAATCTTGGTTTCAAAAGCATGGTTTTTCTGCATGCTTCTTCTTTTATGTTATTTCCAATTGATATTTGTAAATTACATAGTTAATTCAATGCAAGAAAAATGACATGATCGCCTTCAGAGGGCCCTAAACGTCCTCATGAATGAAATGATTAAAAAGTTCCCATTTTCTAATGACAGACGTGAGAAAGAATAATAAATACACACAGTAAAAGTAGCATGTCTTATTTTAATAATCACGGAAATGAATAATGGAAGCAGTCTACCGTATCCTGATAAATAACTCACATAACATTATACCCTAGCTGAAAAGTCAGGAGCTACACTGAAGAATCAAAATTCAGTGAAAATGTTTACATCGAAAATTCGAGAATTTACCCAATCGCTGCTCTCAGTTACCTTGACATAATATTAACCTTAGTACTTGCCATTTACATCTACTTTATATAATAGCTGCTGATCAAAATAACGTTATCACGCTTCACAAAGAAGGCGAGAGTAACGTATCAATTGCAAAGAAGTAAAAAATGAACCGTTCAATTGTTTGCAAAATTGTTAAAAAGTTTAAGGAGACTGGTACAACCTCTAATAAACCAAGACGAGGCAGGAAACGAAGTGTTCGGATTAAAACACTTTTTGAAAAACGCGGGGAAAGCTTCATCGAAACCTTCATCGATCCCATCGAGAGCTGGCTGTAGAAGCTAGTGGTAGCAAAACTTCAATGCATCGAGTGTTGAAGGAGGATCCGGGAAATAAACTTTACAAAATGATGAAACGTCATGAGCTTATAGAACATCATGAGAGAATGAGGGCTGAAAGAAGTAGTCACATCCTTAATGAGATAGCTCAAGGCATGCTCCCATACTTGCATACTAGGCATTTGTTCACAGATGATAAAAAATTTGATATTCAGCAAGTTGTGAACCATCAGAACGACCAAGTTTGGAGTTCCTCAAGTTTAATCGAGGGTAGGATTGTTACGAGACGTCAAAATGCACAGTCTTTCATGGTTTGGCAGCTGTGACAGCCACAGAAAAATCTCCGCTTGTTTTTGTGCCTTGTTGGGTCAAACTGAACTCAGAACGGTAAATTTCTCTTATTTTTGAACCAAAGTTGCTCCCACGGGCTACCATAAATTTTCAGGATTCACCATGCAGTCTCCAACAGGATTCAGCACCATCACATGGCTCGAACGTAACCCAAACCTGAATTCAGAGGAACATTTCATCTTTCATAAGCAGAGATGTATGGCCAGCAAGGAGCCCCGACCTCAATCCCTTGGGCTTTTCTATCTGGTCCATTTTGGAGACAAGGGCCTAAGCTACCCTTAAAACTTCTCTCGAGTCCCTCAAAGTAAAACTGCAAAGGGAATGGGAAGCAATTCCACAAGAACAGATACGTGCTGCTTGCGATGTAATTGTTCTTAAACATGAAGTTGTGGTTCGTAATATGAGTGGTTGTATCAAATAAATGCAGTACTGTGTCGTTTAGCTATTATTCACCTTTGAGTTTCAACTCGTGAAATCAAAATTGTACATTTGAATTTTCATAAACCTACCAAAAAGTTCGTTGCCTTAAATCTGAAACACTCTTTATAAAATACGCCATTTTTCCCGTTATTAGCCCTCTTCTTCTACACGGCCATGTTATTGGTTGATAAGATACAGAATGGAAGCTCTGTATATTTTCACGAAAAATATTAATTTAAAACACAAGAATTCGTCGTAAGTCTTTGATTCATTAATAATTTCAAATTTGTAAAATCTAGACCGTAGAATTTAAACGGGAACTACCTAGTGGATAATAATAAACGCTATATCGACGAATGAATTTAGAAAAAAGGAAGATTTGACCCCTTGTTTTCGTTTTTTAAGGCCCGAACAGAAATTATGAAGACCTGATATATAATTGCCAAACAGACTGAGCGATTTCACTCATTGCCGTTGCAATAAGTTCGAGAAGCATCGTCCAGTCCTATTAAAAATTAACTTGTTTATGAGGTGTAGGTGGTGTAAGAATTTCATGAGGTGTAGGTGGTGTGGTCCAATTTCAGTAAGATTCTGTGACAGGATGAAAAGTTGGAGTAGCATGTTATTTATATGAAGTAATATTTTTCTAATCAATCCTTCCATTTTGTTCCATCCATTTTTGTTCCATGTTTTGTTACTCTGTAATCGTTGTGTGCATAGTTTCTGGGGCTACAGTGTCATAGCTACAATGTTTGGTCTGTGAGACGCTATAGCGACGCCTGACAATTGCTCCTGCAGGCCTGTCAGCAGTCAGCACTCAGCACTGGAGGCAGTGCAGTCGGGAGCCGCTAGGCGTGCTGGGAGGTTTATATTGGGTTACGTAGTGCAGGGTCTGATACGCGTCCCACTATACAGTATGGACCACAAAAAAGTAAACCCAAATTTAAATGTTGATGACTTCACAGTGAATGAAAATATTTTAGGTCTGTGATTTGCCATAAGTGCAGAGAAATGTTCTCCATAAAAATGTCAAGTCACATCAAATTGGTTCTCTTCTATTTCTCACCAATGAAATAAATAATAGCTGTAAAAATGTGAGCTGCACATGGAGAGTATTAAGATTAGGATTGATAGCCAACTTTTAAACAGTAACTTTCGATGAAAATACTTTCGTTTCATTTGCACAGAAGAAATGGTACAGAATTGTTATCATCCTCCTTCCAAAGAATTGTTCGTAATAATTTCAATATTTTCCTTACAGAGCTAAAGTTGAGCAACAACTTCTCAAAGGAGATTATCCTGGTCGCTTAACATTTACTCAATGGTTCGCTGAACGTCCAGAAATTTTTACTAAATGGTTAGTGGTGGGAGATAAATGCGTATTTCATATGAATGAAGCAGTAAACAAGCAGATCTGTAGGCATTATGCGCCGAAAAACCAACCTCCTGAAGAAAATACTTATGAAATCAGCATGAGTAGAGAAAAGGTGTCTCTTTGGTTGGGTTTGTGCGGCGCCGGATCGATAATTGAACCATTTTTTATGCAACTTTCACCATAGCATTTCCTAGTATTTTGTATATAATAGACAGGAAATATCCTATTTCTTCTGTTTCGATAATTTCGTTCGATTTTTAGAACTTATTCAGTCATGTTAGGGACAATTTATATAAATGATTTACAGCAGCTCATATTCAGTAGCTACTGTGTATAACTAGTGTACCTAGCCATCAAAAATGACGGCATGGATTTCGTGATAATACTTTAGTGGTGCTCTACAATGAACAACAATTCCTGCAGTTTCAATTCTTCTCCTTTCGTCCAAGTTGTCTTGCGACATGGTGGCTGTCCTTTCCTTTCTAATCATCTTCTTTCTTCCATTTCTTCCTGTTACATCGCAGTTCATGGTTCACCTTTTCTTGCACTATCCATCTTTCTTCTCTCTTCACTGCTTTCATTCGACGAAGTTTGCCTCTTTAGACGCTTTTTTTCACGATCACGATCCATCCTTGCTTCGCGTTCATGTTAAGTTTTTTAAGAG
This sequence comes from Trinorchestia longiramus, assembly GCA_006783055.1. Lineage (NCBI taxonomy): Eukaryota > Metazoa > Arthropoda > Malacostraca > Amphipoda > Talitridae > Trinorchestia > Trinorchestia longiramus. Next base: position 20,482 of record VCRD01003492.1, read on the forward strand.
ATAGCTCTCCTCTTGAGCTTAGCATCCATGGCTCGAACATTGGCCGTATCACGTACTTTGCTAAGATCTTTGCCTTCTTTTCCCTCGCGTGGTAGTCTGCGTTTCCTTCCTTCTGGTGTTTTTTCCATTGTTCTAATGAATTTTCTGAGTCAATTTGTATCCAAAAACATACTTGTAGATGTTACGGCATATCCTCGTTATACAATTTTAAGGCCGTTCAGGAGCATTTTGCCGTTGAGAAAAGTTATATTCTGTTTATTATTTTGGGCCGCAACAGACAGTTGATGACTTCTTGATGAGAAAAGCCTTCTCATCGCGCAAATTGCTAAAGCAGAAGGGCAAGCGGAGATCCTGGTACTTCCTGGCAAAAAATATGCGAAATAGCTTATGCACGACAGGATCAAGACTCAATCAAAGATACAGCGATTCATGCATCACGCTCAAAAGAGCGATATTATCAAATCAAATAGTACCGAGCTCCTTCTCGAGGCGAAGCGGCTTTTTAGGGACTCAAGGTGTGTGCGTTGGATAAGGCAGTCGATGTAAAGGTGCTGGTACAATAGCATAGTTTGAAGTAGAAACATATAATCATTAAGTATGATAGAAGAAGACTGTATCTATGCTACCTTCTAAACGAATATTGCAAAGGAACAGAAAATTGTAATGATCCAGCACAGGGTTCAGTATCGTGACTACCTGCAGTGATCCAACCAGGGGCCTCTACTTAGCGCGAAGTTTCCACTGCTACTAAGAAATTCAGTTCGAAAAATATGCAAAATAGCTTATGTACGACAGGATAAAAAACTCTAATAAAATATTTCAACTATCGAGTACATATTTCAGAAACTATATTTGCCATCGTAATTTAGGGATGAAATTTCATGGTATCTCATCTTGTTATTCAGTAGATGAATTTTCTCCTATCTAAATCTTTAAGAGCGTAACGCAGAGACGGACCAAGCAAACAAGCAAGCAAGCAACAAACTGCGTATTATTATATAGTGGAATGAGTAATGCGAAACTGATGAATATAACACAATCGAATAAATACAAAACAGAAGTATAGTAGGGGATGCAATCTGATGTGTTTACTTCTTAAAAACTCTGAAATGAGTTGGCTCTTTTCGTGGTATAACAAACTCCTTTAATAAAGCTGTTCTTGGACTTTCAACGTTTACGGACGAAAATTTTAAGATTCTTTTAAGAATATTATGGGTCATTGATTTATCAGGATTTACTTTAGTCAAAAAAGTTTTATTTAGAGATAATGTTAAGAGCTTCATTTCTTTATGTACGAAATGAATGAGTTATTCTTTCGAAATGGGCTAGTCAAAAGAAGACCTAACTTTAAACACGGACGGTGGTTATATGATTACCTGTGAACTTACAATTGCTATTTTAAGTCTGACAGTATAATACATTCGAATAAAGTATCAATTATATTTGCAGGGTCAATTCAATAGAGACATTTAAATCAAACTTTTGCATAAGTTTGAAATTGTTTCATCAAAATTTTCAGTTTTTAACATTTTATTTAGGTTCTAATTTTGTTTCATATCTGTTTTACAATGTGGTCAAGAATTTTCACGAAGTGATTGTAAACTTCGACGACTCAAAGAGCACAATTTTGGTGCTCTCTTTGGTACGTCCACAAGTCGAGTGAAATCCAAAACACCTCGACATGCTGCCTAGAAGACGACCGCACCTATGCCTCGTCCTGTGGATGGCCTTTGCAGGTGAGAAATGCTACTTCTGTTTTCGATTCCTCATCAGTTGAGCGAAGTCTTGTTTCAGAGAGATAATGCAATGTCTTACACTGATGAGTCTTTTGAGGAGACGATTCATTTTAATCATATGAAGTAAATTTTAGTTCCTTTGCTGCGTTGTTCCTTTGCTGCGTTCACTTGAGATAAATATTTTTTTGTTTATAAGAATTTCTCAGTGTTACAATTAACGAAAGAATAAACCTTTTAAAGGATTCTTCCGAGCCATGTACGACTATAAAGGTGTTAGAGTACAAAAAGGTCGAGTGTTTTCGTAAAGGATCATGTGCAGTTGTCATTTTTAAATAAATTTCATTCCCTCAATGATAACTTGACTCGTTAAACTTTGTCGGGAGTCCATTATGTTTAAATGAGAAAACGAGATACCATGGAAACTAGGAGATTTTAATTCACTTGCATCTCCATTGTTGCTTCGAAAATGAGCTGCTCATTTAATAATGTCAAAAGAATGGGGTTTTATACTTGCAACTTTCATTATATCAATAAATGCGAAAGAAAATAATCGAGGCGGCGTACCCAACACCGTATAGGCCTAAAATATACCTACAACTTTCAAGATTGCTCTGAAGTTAGTGAAGTGATATGAACCAATACGGGATCGACAACTAAGGAAAATACGAGGTTACAGGGGATTATCCTTTTTCCCAATGAGCCAAATCATTATTACTAGCGAAAGCAAAAATCAACTTATTATACGTCTGGTAATATTCCTATATACTGTATTCATGATTTATCTTAAATTACACGTTTGAATAAGTGGTGCATTTTCAAAACGAATTAATCTGATTGTTCCATCATACTAAAAGTACTAACTAGAGGAAAATGAATCTATATGATATAAATTGTTTTATTATGAACGAATCTATGTTTTCATTCATTTGAGCCATAAAGCTACGTCGTTGTGAAGCCAGCAAAATATATTTAAACTTTGTTGCTGGTTTAAAGTAAGTTTAGGTTAGGTCATATTTATATTTTCAAAAGAAATTAGGAAGATGAGAATGAAGCTGCAGCTTCATATTCATGCATCGTTGATTACTCACCCTGAAAAGATAGAATATCTTAATTTGTTGGAAAAGTTTGAACTGCTCTCCATTCATGCTTTTGGCCTGATGTGCTAAGTATAATCGTTACAAAAGTGTGTTTGGTTACTGATAAGCGTTTGAGGCACTCCTACGCACGCATCTTTGTTTCTGAATTTCTTCTGTGTTGTATATCTCTCATTGTATGATGTTGTATTTTTATGCAGCAAGCGTGTACTCTTTTAGTCGATATTGATGGTTCATTTTTGGACCTTTGCCTCTATCTTAGCCGAATAGGTAGTAAGTGTTTATATATTTGAAAAAATAAGGGGCGTTTAGTGCAAATTTCTTGATCTTAAAGACACAAAAGAGTAACTATGCTATACTCTTTATATTATATTCTTTTTTTGAAAACTCTGGAAGTAAATACCTAGAAAAGTCCTCGAATTTTTTTATAATAATATAATGAAGGGAATAGCAAACGACACAAACATCACCAGCTGTTGGACTGTAAAATTTAAAATTGATGTCACTTGGTGATTTAATGGTAATCGTCGCAGGGAGTCACGAGATGAGTGATGAGCGGCAGCGGAAACGAGAGCATGCAATTTGCTATTCTCACATGCCAGGTAGATAGTCATGCATGCCACAAAGGATCTGTTTGATTAGGTAATTGCGTGTATCCTTCCGGTACGCATAAGCACACACATATATACAACGTTGATATGTACTGTACATAGAAGTCGTTGTCATTATTTGATGAATAATAAAGTATTGAATCCAGCTAGTAATTTTGTACAATCTCGCGTACGCCCAAGAATCGTGGGATTTTGTGTAGCGTGTCGTGACCGACAGCGTCGTTAAGGTGGAAGGCATGCAGTGTAAACAACATCAGGCCACCAGCTCTTTCAAACTTTCGTTCGCAATTTTGATTTCATGGTACCTCAATTCTTTTCATATAACCATTAATTTTACAGGCATTGTCATTCCAGTAAAGTTTCGATTGTGACGCGACCTTGTTTCATAGTCCATCGTGACACTCAACTACTATTTGTGAAAAAGTACGAACAAGAACAAAATTAGTAAAAAAAACGAATGCAATTAAGAATACTCAAGCTATTTCAAGTTGACATACATATTAAGATCATATTAACGTAAAATATTTGAATGAAAACACAATATTCGTCGCTCGCCAAAATATAGCTTAAAAATATTATCCTGAGGATAAAAACGAATTTGAAAATTATTTAGAGTAGAGAACACGAAGACAATATTAGGGCATTTGTGTCTAGTTGCTTCCAGCATCCCTTGTTGAATTACAGATCATTAGTATGAACATTGAAGTTTACTGTTCGAATCAAATAAAAGTTTAAAGGAAAAATGCAAATATCGAACACGAAAATTCAAATGAACAAACGAGTACCAAACCTTAGAATATTATTCAATAACACTCCAGAAAAGCAACTAGAATCAAATAAAGTCTAAGTTCCAATAACATAAATGGATAATTCATTTGGTACATAACTGAGTAAAGCAATCAAATTAAAATCCACTTTGATGTTTATTCAATATTCAGTCGTGTTTGGGCAAATGAAAGTGTTATCATGCAAGAGTAAATTAATGGAAATTATGTAAATTATGAATATATGGTTTAGTGACCTCTTTCAGACACACCTTTAACTCATATCAAAACATGAAGGCTACTCTAAAACGTTTGTTAATAACGATAAGTTAACATAAAATGTGTAAATAAACCCTAATTTTCAATTCAAGATAGTATATTAAAACAAAATGTGAGATTAAATGATTCTCTCCTCACGTCTGTGAGAGGGTTTGGCAATGCTGTTTCTTTCGTAAGATTTAATTTAAAACTTATTCGACTTATTGCCTGATTGCCGTTCCTGAAGTTGCCAATAATATATAGGCTGAAACTTTCTACTCTCACTAATGAACTTTTCTTGTATGCAATCAAACTTGAAGCTTCTGAAAAGCCGTCTAATGCATGGTATTGAATTTGGTCGATTGTTCGATGACAGTCATCCAGCTAAGCCAGTCTAAACATTTAGTACCTCTAATAAAGAGATCAAAACTTGGTTACGATTTACGCTGTTTACATGATTTCAATTTAATACGATAACTCTAAAACTTATAGTCAATCGTTTAACTAGAACAGCCCTAGAGTATGAAATATTATGACCCGTTATTGGTGGCCAACATTTAATTTTTTGCGGTTTAATTTGTCGGAAAAGTTTAAATATTCTTCCATTCACACTCTTGGCCTGATTGTCTCAAGTGTTATCGTTACGAAAGTGTGTGCTTGGCTACTGACGGGAAAATCTACATGTAGGTCACGTTCGAAATAATTTGTAAGTTCGACGTACTAAATTTCTGTAGTTCTCGCTGTGTGTCAGTAACTTTTGAAAGGTCTTTCAGTACATGCTGTGTGGAAATTTAATTTGTGTTTCGTGAAGACAATAATTGTTTGCTATGGTAGTGAATTTTACTCACCGACCGGAAATTTAAATTTGACACGAGAAAATAAGATCGCCATAAAAACGATCTTCACTCGCCTCAAATATACATAAATATATGCTACACTTTAGAAATTATGAATGAAAGTATTTCGAATTTCAGACTATTTTTTTTTAATTTCACCGTTCTATATCATTCAGTAAAAAATTCGTTCCTTGCCTTTTTGGTCGCTTTGACTCCATTATGCTACCGTTGTGTCTGAATGAGGCTTCATCCAATTTTATATCTACCATTATCCAATGCCTCTGAGTTGTTTGAGCTTTGAGAAAGCCATGGTCAAATATTGGCTGGAGCTTTTCAGTGCTTTACCACAATAAGGCAAAGAATAATACCACTCTAGTATTTCAGAATTAACTCTAAGTATATTCGTATGTATCAATATAGCCTGTCCCCAAGGATATGAGTATAATTTTTTAAATTGGACACGAACCCGGCCTCTCATGTATCTTTCCATGTATCTCTTGTATCGTAAGCCTGTTGAAATGTTTTACCATATGTTTCAAATTTAATTCTCTCTCTCGCATTTGCACCTCAGTTGCAACAAGGAGCATTTAAGGTTCCAACAAAAATTATCCTTCAAATTATTTGTTTATTCTGAAAATTTCTTCAAAGGTTTTCGTATTTAATTTCCAGTCGCAAGCACAGTTCACCAAGATGTTAACTTCACTAACTGGTAATCCGTTGATTTACTATCCAAGAAATCAACTTCACAAATGCTAAAACGCTTAGAAGGAAAACGAATGAGCGGAATCTAACGTAAGCTGATAACCGCTAACTTTTATCTTGCGACTTTAGCTTCAGTATTTTTAGCTTTAAACCTTTAAAAACCAAAGAGAGCTAAAACTTTCATGCTGTGACTTAGCTATACATAGAGTTATCTTAAACATATATGCCAAGATAAAATTTTGATCAAGGGTCAGAGAGGTAAAAGAGTAAATGAAGTTGGGCATTAAATTTTCAGTCAACGTTCACATTATCCACCGTTTAAAAGGTATTAAACGAATCGAAAAGATACATTTTAGTACAGGAAAATCTCATGCTAAGATCTATTAATGATCAAGATGTACTGCTCTGGCCATGCCTTCGGATTTCTTGGTGATATATTAT
>VCRD01003493.1:0-17989 GCA_006783055.1 Trinorchestia longiramus
CCGTTAATTTTGCTGCATGTTTTCTCCACGTGGGATGTGAAAGACATGTTTTGATCAAACCAGACGCCTAAATTTTTTACTTTTTACCCAGGCCAGGTTTTTTACCCAGGCCAGGTACATCAATAAAATAACAGGCTTACCTTCTCAATAGGCACAAATCGACTTAGTGCATCTCAACTTTGTGAGTTCATTGCCTCTATCGCGAGGACAACTTATACGCTCACTCTTATTCCTAGCTCTATACGCTGAGTCGCTGTCCATCCCCATTCCCTCAAATACTGTAGTACGTGCCTCTGCACGTACTACAGTATTTGAGGGCTGTCCATCCCTATTCCTGCAAACACTGTAGTACGATGTATAGGACGAAAATAATTAATGAAACTGTGCTTTTCAAGAATTTTTCTGGATTTCTCGAGATTTTTAGTTCGGTGTTGAGATCGGTGTCGAGATTTTCCCGCCGGTCCAGATTTGGAGCCATATGCCGCATAACAAGGCGCAGGAGCTAACCGTAACCAAAAGATGCCACATCTGGCTTCAAAAATGCTAAATTGGCAACACTGCGTAAAATATATAGTAATTAAAGTCAGTTTTTAGTAAATCTATACCATATTATGATTTTTTTAATTTGGGGGGATTTGTACTGCAAATCTAGGGGAAAGGGAAAAACCTCAGTGGTTAGAGGAGGCCCTGCCCCCATGTGCTCTTAATTTTCTTTACTGTACTGTGCCGAGTATTAGCAAGAAAGCTTTATGGATATGGTTCGTGAGCAGTAGGAGAGACACAGTAGAATGCCAGGTGTGTGCGTTGAAATAGGCTCTGCTATGAGCTGTCGTGTAGGGCTGGATGAAAAATGCAATAGAATATCTATGGATGTAATGAAAAATTTCCTAGTGCATGCATAGAATGAGAGACGTTGACTTTGAACAGTCAGTCACTGAGATTAGAGTGTTACTACTTGGCAGGTTGAGGGTCTGTTCATGAAATGCTCAGTCAGCATTGAATACATGCTTTACATTGTTTTTTTTCAATCTCGACCCTAACATGTTAAGAAAAATGATGGAACAAGTTAGCTCTGATGTTAATTAAATTATGAGAAAAGTCAAGTTAAATTGGTTTATAAATTTTTAGAACCAGAGTGTGGGAATGAAGTGTTAGAAAATTACTAAAGATGAAATGCAATAAATAAATTTATCAATTATTGGCTTAATATTGTTGTTTTATTGATTCAAACTCAAAGTAAAGTTCTGTTCCTAAATTCTAGTTTCACAGGTGTGTGCTAAGGTTGAATTTAACAGAATACCCTAAACAAAAAAAAATGTAAGAGAAAAAGTGCTTGCATTTTAGTGTTTATGATAGATATATCATTCATGTTTTTGAACTTATGATAGTAAGGTATTTTAAGTTGACATATTACCAATTAGATTGTTATTATTGTGGAATATTTTTGAATTGTAATGATAGCAATAATAATAGCATCAGTGACAGACACCTGGTTTATATCTTGGGAAATTGCTCAACATCAATCAAAGCTTTTATCCAACTACTAAAGGACTGATTTATTGTGTCAAAACTATTAAAATTGTAAAGAATATTGTATTATATTAAACTGATTTACTCTATTAGTTGTATTGAGTTGTTAATAGAACTGCATTACTTATGCATCAAGCAAATCAGTCATGTCCCAGTATTATTTATTTTATTCCTGGTTTTGTTTTTACAATTGGAAGTTTTTATAAATCTGTCATTTGTAAAAGGCTTTCATAGAGATTGTGTACATGTGTTACAGCACATAAAGTTAAGCAGCTATAGTTCATTGCCTTTTTTAGATCTCGATTGCAAGGTTCTAAGACCAAGACTGAATTTGTTGAATACTATAAAAAAGGAAAATTTGGCCATCTCCAAGAAGAAATTGTCAACCCTCTTTGTACTACTTGCATCTGCAATTCACCATAAAATATGGATTGTTCAATGTAAGTTTGCATATTGCTGATCAATGCAGATTAAAGGTGCATTAATTCTAGTTAAATTTAGTTAACCTCTACACCAACCACTATTTCTATAAAAATTTGCTTTTCAACCAAGTGTTTCATTTGTTGGTAATGCAATGCTTTGTATAGATTTAAATGATGACACATTGGACTACAGATTTCAAAGGATATTGGAAAAGTTTATTGCTGATTTTTGAAATTAGAATTCTGTGCATGTTTATGCAGCTACCTCCTGAAAAGACATATCTGGCCCTGTGTAAACATATCTCTGCCCTGTAAGAGATCATTTGTTAATTATTCAAGAGTGGGAACTTCTCACAATATGTTGTAAATACTATTGATGTTTCATAACTTTTGTTTGCATGGCAGCTTCTGTTTTTGTGTATAGGCAGCTTGAAATTATAAGTAAATTCCAGAGGCTTTAATATTTTATGCCACTTATTTAACTAGATATATGATTCAACTGGAAATTTTTATTTGTGAAATGTTCTGTGTGATGTATTTTCAAGTCTCTCATAGGATAAAATATAGTTTCTGAAAGCAATATAATTGGAGTGTAATCTTTCAACCTATTGCAGTCCTATTCTTGGTTATAATAATTTAATGAGTGATATCTGGTACCATAAATTGTTGCTGCTCAGCACCCTTCTTTCCTCTTTGAAATTACAAGCATAAGAGTACTAATTGATCATTTGGTGAGAAGTTTTTAGGTAAATTTTTTTAAAATGTTCACATTCCTTGTATAAAGCGTAGATTGGATGTTGTGTGTGTAGTGAATCAAATTTCATTAGCATAGATAAGAGTCTTTTATTTTTTTTAAATAGGGTAGAAATAGTATATCAATGTTATATTATCTAACTTGCTACTTTTTTAATGTTGCCATTGTTCTAAGATTCAGATAAGTCATCAGTTTCCCTAGCACTTTGATTGAATGCAAAATTGGGGACATATACTTGTGAAATAATTTTATCTGGTGTTTTCCAGTGTCAGAGTTCATTCTAGTTCTTACTAGGCATGATATGTGCAGAATAAGAATGATAATATCCATATTTTGTAGTTATTTTGTGAATTGATTTTATTTTTGTGTACAACTTTATATTGTCCAAATGAATTCTCATCCATATTACTAACCTTGTTGTAATTTGGATTTCAATTGCTTGAAGTATGCTTCATTAGCCCAGCAGAAGCAATTATAGGAGTTGTTGTACCATGAAATTCCTGTATTGTATAAATGCTGCACAAGTGATCTAGTGAATAGTGTTCATTTTCGATGAATGTATCTATGGTTTGTAGAAAAATTCACAATTTTCTTTGTAATTTTGCAGGTGCATCAAAGTGATATTTACATCAGCAGATGCTGCACAGAGTGTACAGCAGCGGCTAGAAGAAAGAGGAGACCGTGAGCATGTCACTCACTGTGAAGATAGTCAAATTACAGTGTAAGTCTTCTGAACTGTAAACAGGACTGTGAAGACATATTACAATGTAAGACTTTTGAACTGTAAAGAGGAGACAGTAAGCATGTCACTCACTGTAAAGATAGTCAAATTACAATGTAAGTCTTCTGAACTGTAAACAGGACTGTGAAGACAGATTACAATGCGAGTCTTTTGAACTGAAAAGAGGAGACAGTGAGCATGTCACTCACTGTGAATACAGTCGAATTACAGAGTGTCTTCTGAACTGTGGTTACTCCGTTTTCTTTAACATTTTTCATCACATTTAATTTGTTAAGACAAAATGAGGACTTAGTTGTCAATATTTAGGTGCTTTTTATTTCTTTTGAGTATATTTATATATTTATTTCCTTATTTCTTCTTCCAGCTTCACTCATGATATGTTTACTATTGTTCAAATTGACCACTTTCCTTTGCCCTGCGTATTTTAGAAATAATATTCTAGAAGAAGTGAAGAGGTTGAAACATTGAGACTTAACTGAGAACAATTAAGTAGAGGTGAAAATTGTGTGATACTGTCAGCAAGGGAATATAAGGGAGCAATGGTATGTTGAAAATTTTTAAGCAGCTTTTAACCGTAAAGAATGGAGACAAGTTGTAGGTTGTAGAAGACTCCCTGTGCTTAGTAAGATGAATCACTAGCAAAAACAAAATGAAACGTAGATATAACAGTTAGTATTGAAATCTGGGCTGGATTATTGGGCAGCAGAGCATCTGAAGAACAGGTTGTGTTACTGTATTGGAGTGTTTGTTTCAAGAGCTGTGTTATACCTGAATGTCAGGTTTTTACTGTGAGCCATTCATGATGCAATTGTATTTCAGTAGTACCTCGGTTAACGACCACAATCTGTTCCTGAAAGCTGGTTGTTAACTGAAACGTTCGTTAACCTAATCAATTTTTCCACCGTCTTTTTAGACATGTTTGAGGGCTATATTTTGCAAATAAAGCACTAAAATAATACAAAAACACATGTGCTACACTATAAAAACAAGCGACGTCCGACCGCAACAACGTCTCGAGCGTGACTGAGGTTGGGATGCCGCGTGGGTTCTTTGTCTTGCTGTTCGTTATCCGAATATTTGTTCATTATCTAGAACAAATTTTTAGCAAAATTGTTGGTCGTTAATCGATTTGTCCGTTAACCTAGGTTTTGCTGTATAACAAAGCTATCATATGTACTATAAGGGACCAAAATGAACTAAATTTAGTGTTCAGAGGCACTTCTCAGAGAAAATTAAGTATCTATGATGGTGATGCAGATACTTGTGCTTCGAGGGACAACCTTGACACCTCCCACTGGTAATTTTCTTCTGTCAGACTGAAGTGTGTACATCGGGTTCACCATGACTATCCTGACGCAGACATCCATTGCCCGAAACGTGCAACCGTCGTTCAGATGCGCCTCCATTGCCAAGCTCTAACTAATTCAGTCTATGGAGCTATGACGATATGAAGCTATGTCTTGACTCTCTCCATAAAGTTAGAGTAGAGGAATGCCAGAACTCATACCGCACAAGTTCACTGAAGTTCGATAAAGCTTGACAAAATAATATGTGACATCTTTGATACTCAGAAACGCAGTGCATTTTTTTCCCGATAATGGATAATTATTGCTGAAATTTCTGTGCCTTGACAGCTCGCTGCATTGTCCTTCAGTCCTACAACTGAAATGCGCAGCACCCTCGGTTTTAGACGAGCTGCTCACGGTGAGCAGAGAGAGCAGCACAGACGCAGCTGTGAGCAGCGCGACGTGCAACTGCAGCGTTCAGTGTACAGTTGCCAGAGAGGCGTACATCATATGCAACTCTCTACAGGTTGACAGGGAACCGAAAAGAAGCAAAACAAGAAAACTTTACTCTCTCCGTGACCAAACTTGTGTTATGTAAGTATTTCCTACACTTTGGGGTTAAACGATATAAGACTTGGGTAGCAACCCAAGACTGGGCCAAACGGCTCGTTTTTATTGCCTTATTTTATTTATTGCCTTATTTTGTTCTAAATCTTAGACATCATGTTCTAATAGTTTAGTTGACAAACCTAAAAATTTACTCTTTGAAAGCATTCTTAAGACAATTCAACTCGATCGAAGAATTCGTAGGCGTGACAGAAGATTAGTTCCATTGCTAAACACTATCTTTGAACTAATTAATGTGGTTCAGCTATGGCACTCTCATGTGGTTGTTTACTTTATACTTGCCTTTTCTTCGATTGCGTGTTTCATTTTGGCAGTTCCTCTCAATAAATAGCTCATTGTTAAGTACGTGAATGAGTAATTAAAAGTAATTTTTGTCTCGTTCTAGTATTGGGCATTGATGAACTAGCAGACCAGCTAATGACTACCCAATACAGCATAGCGTGATGTGACTACAGCACTGAGTGCACTAAGCCTGTACTCTCGCCTGTAGCTGCAACAGGAGCTATTGTATCACAGACAGACACTCGCATGATCATCCTGTATTGTCATCAACAGTTCTTTACGCGGCAATAAAATGTGAAAATATAGAAAATAGCCCCATTGTAATAACGGACCTCATTATGCAGGATTTTGGTTATAGCGGACAAGTTTTCCAAAAAAATGCCGCCGCCCCCTCCCAAATTCTCAAGCATTTAAACATGAAAGTTCTATTCTAAGCAAGAAAGCAATCAAAGAAAGGTTCTCAATGTTTCGTTGTGCCAACGCTGACGGAATGCATCGCACGAAGTTAGTTGTTGCAGGGAAATTAGCACGGCCTCGGGCCTTAGAAGACGTAATGCGGTAACTCAAAGTGCTTTATTACAACTCTAAGAAAGCATAGTCTAATATGCACATTTTCAGTGATTGGTTTTTCACTGATTTTGTGCTTGCATTGAGTAAATATCGGGAAGATGTTACAGTCACAAGCTCATCTTTTATCCACAAAAGGTAAATGAAATTTAATTTTTTGTATATAATGGACAAACTGCTATAACGGACAGGGACTCCCTCCTATATTAGCCCGTTATTGCGAGGGGGGAACTGTACTCGAATTGAATGAACTACTGTATGTTATTAACTCCACCAGTTTTTTCACTTGAGATTTCATTCAACATCTTGCTCAACTAACTGATAACCCCGGACCTTGAAACAGAGACGTGGTGGCCCCTGACGTACGGGAGCTGCGCACAGCCACCAACTCGTTGCTGGACCTCCTGCACCTCACAGTTGACACCATCGCCAGGTTTGGCCCCCCGCGACCTGCTCCTAAAAGAGTGTGCTCCCCGCCATTGGAAACTTAGTTGGAGTTGGACAGTCGTCTGTAAAAATAAAGCTACTTAAAATTTTACTAGTTTTTTCCTTTGTTTCGAAACTGCAAGATTTACCACTCGATTCCCATTGGTCGTCTTGTACAAACATTCAAATTCGGCAGCTAAACTTAAAGTGAATCTTCGGCAACACGAATCTTAAATAATGTCCCTGTCCAGCGACGTTTGAGTAACATGTGTAGCCTCCCTGTTATTGCTGTTAGAGAGCTTTCAAGGGCAAGTGATATACGAAACCTATTTCGGGACACGAGTTTTTACTTTATTTTACATTTAGTCTTCTATTGTATTAGGGTTGCTACACAAAATTTAAAACAATATTCAAGGACACGAATTTACAGTAAATCCATTTTATTAAACAATAATATGCATGTCAAAATAACTTCATTAGTTCCTGTTGGATTAAAATTAGCAAAGTTTTATAGCAGATATAGGTACCTACGCGACAATATACCAAAATATTGTCACTGGCTTTCTACATGCAGCGTTAGGCTATTGCAAGGTGCATTCAAATTATAAAACCTCCGATTTTTTTCTCACAAACTAATCACACGAAAACTGTGAAACTTGTGTCACTTCTCGACGTATCTCAATGTGGCCGAACACATTTTCACAACGTCGACGCCATGATTTCATGGCCACTGGGATTGCTTTTTTAGGAGTGTGGTTTGACCACTGCAAAATTGCTGATGCAATAGTGACACGGGTACTGAATATGCAACCACAGAGAGTCTTTTATCGTTGGGAGGAGCCAAAAGTTGCTGGGAGTCAGGTCAGGGGAGTAGGAATAAATGGCGTCACGAATGTGTTCGTCACGAGGAATCTGCAGCGTTGCGTTCGGCCGATATGCTGGTGCGTTGTTTCGGTGAAAAAGCACATGTACAGCCATTTCTTGCCGTTTTTCAAGCAATCCTGGAAGAAGCTAGTTCTTCAATACATCTTGGTAGGATACACCTGTTACCGTAGTCCCCTTTTTAACGCAATGAGTAAGGATTACGCCATCGCTGTCCCAGAACATGGCCACCAACATTTTTTCAGCAGTGGCACTCGAAATTTTTTGACGGTGGTGAGTCTATGTGCTTTCGTTGAGCTGACTGGTGCTCGTTTCAGGATTTAAAAACGGCATCCATGTCTCATTCATTGCTACAATCGATGGAAAGAAAGCCCCATTCATGCCGTCGTCACGCATCAACATTGCCTGGCAACATGCCACGCACGCAGTCTTGTGGTCGTCCGCCAACATTCGTGGCATCCTCCTCGAGGACACTTTGCATTTTCAGGCCTTCATGCAGAATTGTGTGCACAGACCTCGGGGAAATCCCAACTTAACCCATTCCCTCCTAGCGGTACCATGCGGTACCACATAAATTACTTGTAAACAAATGCATCTCAGTTATAAACTACGTATCGTAACTTGTTCAAACACGTTCTGTACGTGTGCAAGGTTCTGTTCTTAACTGCTACCAAGTGACAAGGTTAGAAACCTCAAATCAGAGCTGCAGTGAGGGTGCTTGCGCGTGTCACAGTTCAGAGGCATTACGTCACTGAGGCGCAGCAGAGAAAGTAAGTTAATGTTTCAATACAATGAAAATTTTGATATTGTTTCTTACACAAATATGTACAACTCGTATCTTAGTAAGGTTTTGTAGAGATGTATGACATTTACAATGAAAACTTTAGCTATACAGTGACATTTACTGTTCGCGGTACCATATGGTACCGCTAGGAGGATATGAGTACAAATATCTAAAATATCATATTTTTCAGGTCCCTGTCTACAAATGAAATATTGGACATTCTAATGGACTCTGACAGTAATCATGACGTATTCATAGAGCCTCCTGATGTTCGTGATTTCACCGATGAAGATTCAGGTGACGAAAATTTAGATGGGTGCCACAGTGCTGATAAACTGTCCCGGGGACAGCTATTAGCTCCTGCAGAACTACGTTCTTGTGAGAACGAAATAGAAGACAACCTATCAAAAGATAGTTCAGCAGAGATATGCAAATCTTCAACGAAAAAAAAGAAAACAACAGGGTATACTTGGAAGACTGATGGAACACCTAGAGGATGCAATATTTTCCCTCAAGGAAATTATTCCAAGTATTTAGACTTTTCACCAGCAGAGCTTTTTGAGTTATTTATTGACGAGGACATACTGCACCTAATGAGAGACGAAATGCTAAAATACTCAATAAAGAGGAACTTTCCTGATATAAAGGTTCAAATATCAGAACTGAAAGTTTTCATTGCTATATTGCTATTGACTGGATATTACACGCTTCCCAGAAAACCCATGTATTGGTCCAAGTCTCGGGATATTTTCAATGAAGCTGTGGCCAATGCAATGAGACGTGACAGGTTTGATAACATTATGAAATACTTACATTTCAACTCTTGCAACTTGGACACATCTGACAAATATACAAAGATAAGGCCTCTTATGCAACATCTTCAAGGCAAATTCATGCAGCACTTTGTACCAAAAAATGGCATTTCACATGATGAAGCCATGGTGGAGTATTTTGGCAAGCACGGGTGTAAGCAGGCGATTAGAAATAAACCTGCTAGGTTTGGGTATAAGTATGGTGCCAAAATACAGACCTTGGATATCTCTGTGCATTCGACACATATCAAGGGAAAACATTTAAAGGCAATGAAGACATTGAAAATAAGTTTGGCAAATTTTCTGCTACAGTACTTCATTTACTGTCATCCTATACTGATGAGAAGAAGGCTTTGCCATATCATTTGTTTTTTGATAATCTTTTCTCATCTCTTCCATTGCTGCATGAACTTCAAAATCAAGGGTATGATGGCACAGGCACACTGCATGCAAATCGCCTTGACAAATCTTGACCGCTGAAATCGCAATCATCCATTGATAAATCAGAAAGAGGTTCTTTTCACTGCGTCACCGGAGTTATGGATGGCACACAAGTAAATGGCACTCGGTGGAAGGACAATGCTGTAGTAACAGTTGCATCTACTTTGTTGCGTGAACGTCCAGTGGGAGAAGTTAGGCGCTGGTATAATGCAGACAAAAAGCATATATGTACAGGTAAAAATACCTCATGTCATCGACATATATAATCAACACATGGGCGGTACTGATCGAATGGATCAGAATGTGAATGCATACAGAATTGCTGTTAAAGGGAAAAAATGGTGGTGGCCTCTCTTCACTTGGTTAGTTGATATTTGCGTACAAAATGCATGGATCTTATCTAGATGCGTTGGTAAAAACTCATCTGCTAGAATTTCGAAGGGAAATAGTTGTGTCCTACCTACTGCGGTATCAAAATCTGCCAAAGACTCCAGGCAAGAAACCAGGTGAAAATGACGCACAGTTTAATCAAACTGGGCATTTTGTAGAACCTATGTACTGCTTGCAATGAGCAAAGAAGATGTGCAGGAGAGATTTGTGGAGTGCGTGTGCGAACACAGTGTCGGAAGTGTGATGTTAGACTATGTGTTTAGTGCTGTAGAAAATACCATACTAGTAGTTAGCAAGTTATTTCAAGTATATTCGTTTATGAAGGATATTATTTTTTATTGCACAATAATATTTCGGTCATTTTTCAAGCACACATCATTAAATAAATGTGAAATCTTATTTTAAAGAAAAAAATGTATTTTTTATTATTTTATACCTGTATCATCCTAGTGGTACCATATGGTACCACCCATTATTTCAATAACTAAATGGAATAACAAAATAATTTTGTCAAATCTGGTTTTACTGGACCCTAATAACTAGTATATAACAATTTCATCACGTTTTGAAAACTTTTTTAATCTCGGAGGGAATGGGTTAAGAAGCGATATGTTTTACACTCATTGACGATGCTTCAACTTTTTCCACTCAGTCGCTCATGTCGGCAGACCGGCTGGTGCGAAGCGAGATTGTCATGGTTCGTTGTCACACGACGTCTGCCTTCTTTAAACTGTCGCACGCACAAACGCACATTCGACACATCTATGACACCATCACCACATTTCTCATTCAACTAACGATGAATTTCAACCGGTGTCACACCATTCAAATTGTGGTGATAGTAGTGTTAAGGCATAATGATGTGGAATGATGTGTTAACATGTAAGTATGTGGGTGATACATTATAAGGATGTGGGAAGGTGATTAGGTATGTGTGGAATGCGAGCAGTTGGGCCGCAGACCCAATAAAAGCCAACGGCTATCGCGCAGCAAAACCGCAAACAGAAACGGAAACAAGCAAGACCAAAGTGAAAGGAGGGACCAAAAGTTAGGAGGCGTGTTTCTAGAAAACACCACCGGATTATATAAGCAGCATTCACGACATTGCGGGGGAGAGAGCAAGGCGAGAAGTGTGAGCGACCGTGCTAGGAGCGAGAACGATTCCACAGCGGGGACTTAGACTGGGGAATTAGATCTCAACAGCAATGTAGGCTTGTGCAGCCAGATCGACATTGAGGGGGATAGGTATAAGTTTAGAGGTATGAGTGGAATAGGTGGAAAAGTAATTAAGGGGGAATTAAGTTAACATCACACCGCCGAATGGCAGCAGATTTTTCACGTACACTAATCCGTGTATGATGAGGGAAGAATTGATTGCGAAGTATCAAGAAACGGGAAGGGGAATAATCAGCGTTATTGCTTATGTATCGTAATTGTGAGTGTTAACATCGAGGCCTATCATCATCAACGAATCTACAGTGTAATGGCAAGTTAATATTATTATTGTCCATGTGAAACCATTAATGATGCTCTGTTTACCCTTTAGCGACGAAAAGGACCACACGGCCCTCTTTTAGGTTCTTTGGGAGAATTGTTCTAATAATTAAACAGTGAGCAATATGAGGTTGCTACTAAGTTTGAACGCGGAGGCATTTTACAGCGTCGTTCTTTTGGCCGCCTGGCTCTCAGCGTGCTTCATTGCATCAGTGTACAGAAGGTCTTTGTGAGCTTAGACGTACAAACTAGAAAAAAATTGATCGCTAAAGGGTTATTAGGATATCATGTTGTGGGTTGTATGCCAAAATGTAGTAGATGACTCACATTTCCTCCCTCGTGAAGTTAGAATAACATGTGTTAAATCATCTTGTGTGTCTCATTGCCCTCATCTTGCCATTGAAAAGAAGTACTGGAATACCTTTTAACATATCATGTATTCAGAGGATTAGAGTCCCTCTAGTGCGATTACGTGTGTATGTTGTTGCATTTAATTAATTGTATTAATTA
The DNA here is from genome assembly GCA_006783055.1 of Trinorchestia longiramus. Taxonomy (NCBI): domain Eukaryota; kingdom Metazoa; phylum Arthropoda; class Malacostraca; order Amphipoda; family Talitridae; genus Trinorchestia; species Trinorchestia longiramus. The sequence goes on from VCRD01003493.1 coordinate 11,950, forward strand.
CAAGTATTAATTAAAATATGGTAGTAGGACAGCATGCAAAAAACCCATGTATTGAACCAAGATTACGTAAATTATGAGAGAGAAAAGAACTCATCAACAATCAATCATCATGCAATTGAAAGTAGGCAGATAAACTTTTACCTTTTTTATATGCATTTAATCAATCACTAATAAATAAATTAGACATGTCATTATATTCACCCGAACCATTTAACACGTACCGCCACAAAATGAAGAAAACGAACGATTGTGCGCTGTTCTTGTAATGAAAACGTAACCATGTTAAGTATCAAAAACAGCCCTCACTCTCGCCGCTGCCGCTAGAGTTCTGTGTGCCGTACAGTGCTGCCATCTCTGTCGAACATTTACATCGAGTGTATACGACTATTAAAACAAACTGCATGTTTCTGTTTCCAATACCGAGAAAAACAATCAGAGGTGTTATTATAATATTTGAACGTACCTGTATTCAAAAAAATAAATATTAAGTACAGAACTTTTAAGCATAAGACAGAAAAGGAGGAGTCCATCATTTGAACTACGTGCAATATATAGAAAATAATCATAATAAGCAAATTCGTCAATTTAAAAAGTGACAAGTTAAGTGTCATTCGTGATTAGGTGGGACATGGCTATTTTCAGGTTATATAGTATATTCATACGTTTCGTTGCCTATAGACTTACTGCAATGAAATTTCGATGAATGGCAGCACGTAAATTTAATAAAATAAAAAATAACGCAACATCTACAGTACCGCTGATCATAATATACCACTAACAAGAAATTACGAATTCCTCAATTAAGTGCATGTTGATGCCGTAAAGTACATTTTAATTCGTCTTAGAGAACATTATTTTAATTAGCTTCTTGTTGAATTTCGTTATGTAGTTCCGCAGCTTTGACTCATAATGAATTGAACACACGAATGAGAGATCATTTTCCTCGGCTACTTTCTTACCAAGAAGATCAGCTCATTGCAGCATGTTTGAAGTGAATACTCCAGAGTAATTGTTTTGAAGCAGTGGCTTCTTGTCGGTCTTTTTTTTCTTCATCACTTCACTTTGTTGTTCCTTCTCCACGCTGAATGCAGGCTTGGTACCGCATTCGTGCAGATTATCACCCTTGGCTGGTTATATTTAGGTTATGCATTTTACGAGCGTCGCTCCTAATTGCGCTCTCATTGTATCAATAACTCGCTGAGCTACTAGTTCTTTTGACAAGCTGGAAGTCAAGGTGTCATTCTTAATGCTAAAACTCCTGCTTACTAATGTTAGTCTGTGCAAAAAGATCAATATCATTTTCGTCTCCTCCCAAAGTTGCGTGAATTCAGCCTGTTTACCAATAAAGGTTTGAAGAAACTTATCCAATTGTAGGCTTTGCTGGAAGCCGTAATCTTTGAACTCGTCTGTGTTCCACCCGAACGTAAAAGACAAAGGATTCATATAGTTTTACAAGATCATCACTGATCAATTTTCTTTCACTTCATTCGGGCAATACCTGAAGACCTTAAACTTTGTTACTGCTTGCTTTCAATCTCTGTCTCCAATTGTCATTGGGGTCAGATAATATTCAAAGTAGTTGATAATAGTATACTGAAGATGAGATTGCTCTACAAGCTTCTGAGCTCCCGATTTGTACGTAGTTTTTCACTGGTATTTGAACTCGGTCCCTTTAACCTTACATCTGATAGTTCCCTCAACGCTTTTCTTGCGTTGAATTTCAAGATCAAAGAATTTTTTCAAGGACGTGTGAGAATCCTTGCGTATGGAGAATAAATAAAAAAGAAGTACCTTTAGTACCTGTATTTTTTAAAAAGCCCTAATGTAAAATAATGATGCGGCATTCTATGAACATTAATATTCTTTTTATAACTATCTAAGAATACTAGACACTTTATAATTTCCGTGTAAAATAAAGCTTATAAAATGGCAAATATTCCTCCACAGAAAGTAATGAAACATTATATAATAAAAAATAAATGTCAATAAAGCAACATATGGGACAAAGAAGAATTAGTTCCTAGGATTTGCTCCCAAAGATGCAGGGAGGAGTTCATCATGAAGGACACAGCTAATGTGATCCGAAAGCATGGAAAAGGAAATGCCACAACAACAAGACTTAAAAAACAGGACGCTGACGTGATATTGATGAGGATCAGCCAAGGGGAGTCTCGCGTATGCCAAGTGCTGAGCCCACACTCCTTGACCCTTAGCCAATGTAGCTAGCAATGACCTTTAGACGGTAACTCTCGGTGCCGCTACCAACCGTCGTGTTCACAGCAAGCAAAGTTAACTTGGTATACTCTGAACATGACGGCAGCGGACCTAGCGTCATAGGTAAAAGTGACTCCCTGGCCAGCTGTTAGGAAGCATGAGCGAACAGAGTAACCACTAACACAAAATTGGTAGGAGAGTTACTGGCTGGGCTACTGCTTTTCTCAACGGTAAGAGCGCTACCACTAAATTATTAGAAGTTCTGCAAAGCAAAACTTGTTTTAAAATAATATTTTCTGCCGTGAATAATTTATATAGCAGATTCTGTGAATCGATTTGACCAGAACTTTTGCCAACTTTAAACCTTGCGAAGAAGAAAAAATTGTCGATACTCGCACGAATTTAAACACAGCCGATTAAGGTGCTATCGTCTGGGTCCTTTCGTTCCTCCACGTTATACAAGAAATGACAACCAATACAATACCACGACACCTTACAACGATAATGGAAAAATAATTGTTGAACAGCTGCGAGATTACTCCCACAACATATGACGGTAAAGCTGCAGTGGATAGCTAGGCTTAGCTCAGAAAATCGTCACGCCCCAATAAAATCTGCAAAGGGCACACGCTGAACATTCCTACTACATACAAATCGATGGGGTCCCATGAAAAAATAAGAATTTTTAACAATTTTCAGGCTTAGCAACATTGTTACCAGAAGATCGATTTCAACAATTGAAAATAATATTCACTTCTTAATGCCTTAATACTATGGCCATAAAACAATTGTTTCACTGTCACACTGGAATAATGAAGCGCAGTGGTAAATTATCACAGCCGTGAGCACTCAAAGGAGCATCGCTCCCACCTTTGGAACATTTGAACTTGGGCGTATCTTGATACGGGCCTGCGATTGTCTCGCAGGAAATAAGAAATAAAATGGAAAGATGTGCATCAAAAGTTTTCTGAAAGACGGAATGGTTTAAATGTTTAGAGAGGAAAAATCTAAAAAGATTTCACTTTGGAAGCTTCAGGTATACTTCGTTCTAAAGTAATAACTCTATATCAATTTTGTCATCTCGTTTATAGAGCTAAGGTTCAAGCAGTGTGCTCTTTGTATGAACTAACTTCCTATAATTTATAAACAAATCACAAAAGTAACACAGGACATACATAGTTAATGTCAGTCTCAAACTAGCTTCGTTCGCTTTGCAAACTAGAATTACGGCAGCAAGCAATGATAAAAATAGGAATCACTAAGGTACTTGACGTAAAAATCGCGACACATGCGCAAAAATATCATATTGTTGACATGAAAGTTCATATCGACGAGTAATAAAATATGACTGCTTAGACGAAAGGAACAATTTCGAAGTGCGCCAGAAGTCCCCAGTGGTCTGACGGGAAATACTGAGTTCCCTGGACCTTCTTGAGCCCTACGAGGCCGAAGTGTCTGGCCACAGCCATGCTGGGACCAGAAGTTGCCTCGCTGGAGGATGACGCTGCTGCCTGCTCTTGTCTTCGTAGATACAGGCGGTCAAAGCGACAGCGTGGCTGGAACTTTCCGTTCATCTGTAACACACGACTCTCAACAGTGCTCTGATGTAATCCTTGCGAGGTACCACAATATTCATAATTCGGTTGAGTATGATTCGTGTTACACACTCGAACTTTATGATGCTGGGCCACAATCATATATTTCAGTTTTGAATCAAAAGGAATGACTGGCACTTGCGCAGTTGGGTCTGGCATGAATGCAGGCTCTTCAGGACTGCATCGAACATAAACCAACTGACTAACTGCAATAGGAGTTAATTACGGTTACCAGCTAGTTCTCAGGCAATATTTGAACAAACACCTGTCTCTGAGCAATCATTAAACTTTATCTACAGAAACATTGCCCAATACACCTAATTTTCAACCAGACACTGCCTGCTCGAGTGACACCCTCCTTGGTCCATACAATCTTTGTTCCCTACTAATTTCTCAGTTTGACAATTCCTTCATCCACCAAAACAAGTCTTGGGTCACCATCTGAATGAAATTTCTCAAACGCTTTAGCCGTAATACCTTAATTCCTCTCTTTTTCGGAACTCTAAATTTCGTTGTCTTTTTTCAACTTCAAAGTTTATATTCAAGACCATCAATATTTTCAAGTGGTTTCCAAACTTTGTACAAGATCACTAAGATCAGATTAGTTCCACCAAGAAATTTTAATGCTAAGATATTTAAAAAAACATGTAATGTAAGTTTCTGAAATTTTTTTTGCTTTCTGTCTCTTTCAAGTTTGATTTTTATCTGTATATACGTATCACTTGACGATGGAAATTGTCACCAGCCGAATTAATATCAACAATATATCCTTATTAATATGTTAATATTACTAACCGGCGTTTGCAGTATCAATACATGATAACATTACAATATCATTATATTAAACACTGAACAATAAATATTAAATATAAATATGTTATCCCAGAATCGTTGTAAAGGACTTTCGATTGAACCGAGAACAATTTTATGCATGATGGTGTCGACAGATGCATTAAATGAGATATACTGTGGTGGTATCACTACAGCAACCCCGGAGGTGAGTACACAGCCGTCTACTCTACATGGCGTCACGCAATACAGTGCGTACCGCCTGGCCAGCGTTGGTTGCCCGTACATTCAGCTTGACATAACGAATACCTAGAAAATAACAAGGGAGACAATCGTGATCTGCTCACTACAATCCCCTGGACTCACCTGCTTGTTGGTGTTCCTAGTGAGGTCCCACGTGTGTTGCACTGAGGTGCGCTTGCCCGTCGCCTCCCACACGTCTACCACACGAGATGGTAGGCCCACAGCAGCCACCTGTTACCATATACAACATGAACAGAGCAAAATCTGCATTAAATTGCACATGTGGCTCACTAGTAGCAATATTTAATGAATTATTTGGAAAAAGGAGCGGCGAAGAGCTGTATTTTTAAGACGAGATCAATTAATTGAAAATATTTTCATAAACCTGAGCTCTGTTGTTCTGAAACAGGAGTTAAGGACGAGTTTTACTCATATTGTATGAGGTAAAGAGTACACAAAGAAGCTTCAGAGATGGCCGTGCACAAAACACGCGGCATGCAAGACTCGCCTCTCTGTCACGGAGGTTGAGGTCGCCACCAAAGATGACGTTGAATTTACTCGGAGAGCTGGTCATCCTGGTGAAAGCGGTGCGCAGCTGCCGTTTCCTCTCGTCCGAGAAGTCAGCCATGCTTTCCAGGTGACTTGTCATCAACCGTAGATTGCAGGCACCAATGTGGGCCTACGTGAACGCAAGTTGTGTGTTCATAAAAATCAAGCATCAATCGTTTAGTAACAGTGATGAGAACGTGGATATCCAACAATAACGACTGTCGTATTCGGAACTCTGCACATCCAGGTGACAGCTTCCTTCATGAGAGCAAAATAAAAATAATGCACTATGAGGGAGCCACGCAACTCGACATAATGCTTATTATTGCAACCAATTAATTACAGAATAATGATAAATCGCCTCGGAACTTTTCACTCATAGTAAGGATGTTATAAATAATGACTACGTTATCTTTGACAAAAACACCTGCAATGCTATCCCAGTCCACAAAATTTGTTTCTGCTGAGAGGCTCACTTACGCCTCGCAGTGCCCTGCAGCTCTTGCTATCTCCCACGTCTATACTTCACAAGAAATAGGCCGGGAGCGAGACCAGGCCCAATTTAGGTTGCATCATTGATTTATTTGCTCAAGCACATTCTCCGTTCATGTCGGTACCAACTAAATACTTCTGCAACCTCTGCAGACATA
>VCRD01003493.1:18592-60208 GCA_006783055.1 Trinorchestia longiramus
CGCAGAAAGCTCTTTATACACATTTGATGGGGATTGCAAAGTTCACTAAACATACTGAACGATCCTCCTCAATTGACTTCTCTGTAGGGTGTACATGACGACGTACAATACAGATCGTAAATGGCTATCAACATAAATTATACAAGCTTCCGGCAAACATCCCTTTTTTCAAAAGACAATCAGGAACATTAGAATTGCCCTCATAGACATTACAGAATTTAAATTGGCCCAATCAGTTCTGGGCCAGGCAAATAATATCTTAAGTTCAGCATATTGCTCAACTATATACATTCCATACTAACTACTGCACACTGAAGCATTGCAGCATTCGGTTCAGTTAAAACGGCCCTAGGAAAACGAAGACAATAGTTTGGATCCAATTATTTGGCAAAAGCATCAAATGTCAATTGCCATAAGCTATGGTGAGAAGATATGTAAAATTTCAACCATCATGCTTTTTCCTTACTTTAATTTTTATGAGCCATTCGTAATCTTTTTACTACACATCTACTACACTTTTTACTACACGTAATTATTAGGAGACTAGTGGCAAATCTAGTGTATAATAAACACTTAGAATACAGCATTTTTGAGCCGCAATAGAAGTAGTTATAGCAATTCGTGTCGTATCCTAGAAACAGAAATTCAGCATTACTGAAAGTAACTGCGAGCTTGTGTATGTATATTGTAATATGCAATACCCCGCCGAACTCTATATCCACGATACGGACTCGAGTATATAAGGCTCTGGATCTCTCTAATTTTTTTTGAAAGTGACTTATTATAGTGCACTTGTATAGCGAAAATGAGTATTAATTTACCAGTGAACTGAAACCAAGACCGCCAGTGCTAATTTCTTCCTATCTATTCTTAAGAGCATGACACGAAGCATATAAATAAATATATAAACACACAACGGTCATTCTTAGTATTAGATTAGATATAAAAGAATATCAACAACTTAGAAGCACAGAGAAGTATTACTTTCTATCCAAACAAGGAATCTAAAACATATACAGGGTGGCCCATAGGTAAGGTACCTTTTTAAAACTATTATCTATATATTAATACGCTTACGACTATCGATACCTCTGCGTCACAACCTTCATTGCAGTATCTATTATACGGTTGGGGTCGGGTCACGGTCCATTACGTTACTTTGGGTTGGGAATTTTATGAATGTTTTGGTTTTAGAATTTTTTCCATTTTTTAATTTTTTAAATTGTTTAAATTTTTTATATTTTTAAAATTACTTTTTAATGTTCTTAATTTTGTAAATTTTTAAATGGTTTAATTTTTTGAATTTTTCGAATTTTTTGATTTTTTTTTAAATATTTTAGATGTTTTATTTTTTTTGTTTTGTTTGAATTTTTTAAATTACTTCAAATTTTCTTTCTTTTTAGTTTTTGAATTTTTTGAATTTTTAAAATTTTTGATATTTTGTCAGTTATTTGAATTTTTTAAAATTTTTAAAATTTTCAACTTTTTTTAATTTTTGAATTTTTTAAATTTAAAAAAGCGCTACTAGCGCACCAGTGATACCGACAATACCTTACTTACGTGCGAACCTGTACTATGCGGCCCCATGAAATTGCGAATTTATGAACGTGGCCCTTGCACTGAAAAGTTTGTCCACCCCTGATCTAAAACAATGGAGCAGAGAATAGGATAACAAAGAGAAGCAGCAAGAGAGCGACAGAGAAGGAGCCGACAGCGCTTGCGAGAAGACGAAAGGCAAGCAACTCGTGATAGAAGCAGATTACGAATGCAACAGCGAAAGATGAATACGAGTCAGGAGGAGCGAGAATTGCATCTTCAAATCGTGAGAAATAGAGAGCAAGAAAGTCGAAATGATATGAATGATGTGGAGAGACGGCAATTTCTAGAGAACATGAGAAGCAGAGACCAAGAAAGACGAAATGATATGAACGAGGTGGAGAGACGGTAATTTCTAGGAAACAGGAGAAACAGTGACCATGAAAGGTGGCATCAAAGTTGTTGAATCATATAATTAATGATTGTTAATTTATTCACTACCTGTAAAATCATGCTACTGAACTAACCGCGAATTATTCGCGGGTCCTGCTAGTAGCTATAAAACTACAAATGGTAAAGATATTTGGTTAATTCAGAAGGAATAAGAAGATTTCAAAGTTTTCTACCAACGTATCAAGTCTACCGACAATCACGACACGTTGCCCAACAAATTCATAAAATCTCCTCCAAAATGAATCGCTACGCAATGGAATGAGCAAAAATAGCAGAACTTTACTTCCGATGTAATTGTTCGGTTAGTGCAGTTCAGAGGAATTACAAGAATATTGATGGTATTGAAAGAAGTCCTTCAAAGAAGTGCATAAAAAACCTGGTATTGAAATTTAGAGAAACTGAGACAACAGCAGACAGACTAAGTTGTGGCAGACCATGAACCATACGAACTGGTGCTTCAATTCAGCTTGTTGCAACGAGTGCTGCTGATCGGCCCAAAACGTCAACTAGGAGACCTTCAATTCAACTGAGAATGTAACGTACCTCACTGCAACGTATTTTGGTAAAAGATCTAAAGTATCATCCATGTGAAATTCAATTAATTCAAGAACTTCACCCTACAGACTACTAAAAGCGATTAGATTTTGCGAGCAGATTTCTGCAGCTTGCAGAAAATGAAAATTTTGTAAAGAATTTAATAATGACTGATGAGGCACATTTTCACCTCAATGGTTTTGTTAATAAGCAAAATTGCAGACTCTGGGCTTTAGAAAATCCAAAAGAAATTCATGAACGTCCACTTCACTTGGTTAAAGTAACAGTATGGTGTGGCATCACGTCTTCGAGGATCATTGGACCATATTTTTTGGAAGATGCTAATGGTGATGCAATTTGTGATAATAGAAACCTGTATAGACAGATGATTCAAGAATATTTGATACCTGAAATTGGAGATAATAACACAGAGATTACCTTTTTCCAACAAAATGGAGCTACAGCGGACACAGCGAAAGAAACAATGCAAATATTACAAACAATTTTTTCCAAACAATAATTTCTCGTTTTGGTGATATACCGTGGCCGCCTCGATCTCCAGGTCTAAGTGCTCCTGATTTCTTTCTCTGGGGATACTTAAAGGAAAATGTTTACATTGAAATGCTTGATACTTTACAGCAATTGAAACTAAACATTCAAGAGATCAACAACATTTCACCAGAGACATTAAGGAAAGTAATGAACAGCACCGTTGAAAAAGCACGCCATTGTTTGACTAATAATGGAGATTATTCAAAATATATTGTATTCCATAGTTAAACATATTTTATTATTTCATTTACAAATTGAAATTAAACCTTGAAATTTCTTCCTTCATTCTGAATTAACCAAATCTCTTTACCATTTTTAGTTTTATAGCTATAATAATTTTAAAAAGGTACCTTACTTACAGACCACCCTGTACAAATAACAGAGCACACAATCCATTGATTTTAGAATTTTAACACATCAGAACTACTTTCACATAAAAATCAACAAAAATGGTATAGGAAATCTACTTAAATGATACTTAAACCCACATCAACAGATAGGAGGTTTCTGCTCATGGAAGTGCTAGGGAAGGAGATGAGCTCGTGTCCGTCAAAATAGACGGTGGTGCGTAGGAGCAGCACGGTGCAGAAGTAATTTTCCGGGCCCGCAGCAATGAACATGTAGTGGCTCAACCTCTCTTCCATGTAGCTGTACGTCACTGGCACCACTTCTTGCAGGAACACGATGTCTGGCCGCTCTCTGCAGGCACCACCTCATATCATCTCCAGTTACGCTATGCATTTGTGCTATTACAAGTTCCACAATATGTTGAATACAACGAGTATGTCAAACTCAGACACATTTGCAATGTAGATAAAGCATCAAAGTAGTAGGTCAAACGAAATTTACACAATTATGAACTAAAATTCAATATTTTTGCTGCTACGACTTGACTGCCTTCTACACACTCCTCGTCCTTCTATGAAATTTCTACTGCAGACCTCACTACGAATTACCTTACCTGTTCTAAGGAATTTTTCGGAACTTACTGTTCAATTGTTTTGATAACAGCCTTGGTTCTCTTCTTAAGACAGTTGCTATCTAAACCATCAATGTTCCATGACAGAACTTTGAAATTTGTAGGAGCTACTGTAGACACCTGCACATACAAACATGATTTTGTATACTCGATATCCCATCCTTTTATGAAACACAGCCTGATTTTACATACATTTATTTTCTCAATTGGTAACGAGCAACTATGCCTGGCTCCTAAGTATCCACTGGGATAAAAAATTTTAAATGTACAAATACAATTTATTCTTTGGTAGTCAGCAGAAGTCAGTGAAGTTGTACGGTGCAAGTACACACATAAATTGTCGAGTGTTTACACTGTGGTTTAGTTGTAGTAACATAGCACTGAATTAAGCTCACTCTGACTTCCAACAAACATAAGTGCAGACTAAGACTCTTTCTCATAAGATTAGTCTGTATATTGGTTTTGAACTCAAAATTGTCATTGTTTAGAAATATTACCTCTGCACTATTATAATGAAGTATTTGTGAACTTTTCAACAAGATACATTGTTTTAAAGTAGAAGGATATGAATAACCCACAATCGCCATATTTTAGTGAAATTGAAGTAATATTCATTTTTCATATTCATATTAATAGAAAAATTATATTACATATTGATATTAAAAATCTAGAGCCCATTTAACTGCAGCTTCAGTACTTTTGAGAAAATAAACTCACTGCTGCGTACATTTACTAAGACAATAGCTATTTTGATTAGCATTAAATTTAGGAGAATAACAAATAAATGGAGTAAAGATTTATGACAAAATTTCAATGTTTCTTTTGGCACATCTTGCAAAAAGCAGTAGCATCTGCATTTTGAAAAATTACAGCAAACAGATAAATATAGAAACAAACTCATTTTGAGGGCATTGAGGCAAACTAAGAAAAAAAACAGTGACGTCAGACCCAACTAGTGCTCACCTGGGCATTTTCCAAAGCTTTCACCATTTTCGAGTCAAATGTGACCACGAGTTCTGCCTCATCACCATCCTGGAGGACTTTCACTCCCCCTTTTTTGCTCTCGTAGAAAGCATTCACTGATTTCTGCACACATCAATTTGAAGCACAATAAATTAGCATAATAGCACAATAAATTAAATTGTAATAAATTACATCACCAGCTTGGTCGACATCACCAGCTTGGTCGACTGGTGAGCGAATCTGCTTGCGAGCAGGAAGACCCGGGTTCGAATCCCGCTGCCGATATGGTTGATGCGGCTAGAAATACGGCATGGGACTTGGGTAAACAACCGAATAATTATCGAAGTAATTATCCGACCAAAGAATGGGCCCGAAGGTTCGTTCCTATAGCCTCATTCTATTCTAAATACAACTATTTCTGTTAAACCTAGATGAATTTCATTGAAATCAAGATGTGTAATGTAGATTAGACTAGCGATTGGTCTAGAAATAATTAATAAATAATTAAGCATGGTTTAGACACGGCATACTAGCAAATATAACTTTGACTCATTACATAATGAAACACAAACATTTTCCTAATTAGAAATGCATAACCACATCATGAAGTCATGTTCTCTTTAATAACAGATAATATAATGTTAAACTAATTTTTTTTCCTCCACACTAAAAAGGTTAGATCAGATTTAGTAGATAAAATTCAGCAAGAATTGCTCACCCAAAACTTTTGTTGTTGCTTCAAACAAATCAACTCATAAAAATCAATATGAAACAAATAAAAAAGTATTACAGATCATCTTCAGAAAAGGTAATATACTTAAAAATAAGATCAATTTTTTTCAAGTACAAAAATTATTTATACTTTCTAAATGAAGTTTTCTCAAATTAAAATGTAATGTACAAGGCATTGTCATGAGTACATGGCAGACTTCATCTCAAAAGGAAAATTTCAAGCCATAAAATGGGGCAAAAGGAAGGATCAGAAGTCATTAGGCTACAGCAGTTATTTTGTAACAATACTTTTGCCTCAAGAATGAACTTGGAGGGTATGTATTATAAAAAAATTCTTTAACTAATAATGAATTTACTGTAACATTAAATTCCAAAAAAGATTTTCATATCTAGTGTAGATAGCTTCAATCTGCTCTAAGTAGCTCATAATACCTTGTTCTTCAGGGATAGTAACTATCGCAAACTCATTGGCTAATGAAGAGGCTTTTTATTTCTGCAGACAAGCAATTGAATATCATAAATTTAAGATAAAATAATCTTTTTTAAACATAACTTAATCAGGGAAAATAGAATAGTCAATTAAGCATTCAATTAACAATTTACCTCAACTTTTCATACTAACTTAAATTTTTGAAAGGAGAAATCAATCAACACCAATTTCTTAAGAAAGATATATGAATAGCTACAGTCATTTCATAGCCACTGAGAACATGAGTAATACTTGTAGAGTAATGAAAATGGCCAAACTATCATGATGGACTTGCCCTAAGATAGTTCTCTAAAGGTATTATGCTAATTGTAGTAAAAGAAACTATCAGGAAGAAATTAAGGAATGAAATGCAGAATTTAAGGAATGAATTGCATCACAGAGGCAATGTATGACCAAAAACAACACATTATAAGATGAAGAACATTTTTCATTTAAAATCTGTATAAGGATTATAGCAAAAAGACCATTATCAAAGTATAGCTGCACAGCATGCAGAAGTAATTAGAAAATCAGAAAGCACCTCTAAATCCCACTGGCGGTCTTGCAAGAAGAACTGGGCCAATGCAGTGTCTGTGCCTGTCACCAGAGCAAACTCTTCGGTCAGTGCCTGAAATAAATTGTTTATTTCAGAGTTACTATCTACCAGAGTCATCAAACATCAAAACAATAATTTTAGTGAAAATAAAATAACCTTTGCATAATAGATCAGTGAAATTAAGAAGAATAAAAATTGCACTGATAGAAAATTTAACCTTACAGAAAATGACAATGACTAGATTAAGGAAGCAACAAGACCAAATCTTTCAGAAAAAAAATTTAGTAATTCCGAAAAAACAAACTTTTATGATTTTTTATTTTCTTTCATAATTTCACTCTTAAGAAATTAAAGAACAAAAAAGTTGCTCTGTCATTTTACTCAATAACAAAAGACAAAGAAACACTTAAATCAAATTATTGAGTACACAAGTTGTGACCCGAAAGACCATTCCTAACATTTAATGAAGAACAATATACATTGATGGACAATATGATAAGACCAGTTACGAAGTACCAAAATTTGAATCATATTTTGAACAGTTTGAAACAAAATTGTTGTGTACAATTGTAATGTAGGTTAGATAAATGATGGATATGCAAACAAGTAGATCCCTTAACATTTTATGACGGAAAAAGAACAGAAATGAAGCTTTAGCTAAATAGAGCTTTTCATAATTATAAGACCCAACAATAAATTTTTGAATAGATTTACATAGAACATTACAAAACATTTTAATAATTAGAGTATCTTCCATTATTATTGATTACTTGAAAAGTTCGCTTGGGCATACTGGTTACAAGCTTCTGTACGAGGTCTACTAGGACTTTGCCTCAAGTATCCAATGATGACCTTCTTTCGTCTCAAATTGTAATCCCTCTTCAAAAACTTCTTTGGCCATCCATCCCCAAAGATTTTCGATCGGGTTAAGAACTGAAGAACAAGGTGGATGGTTCAAGAGTTGAATATTATTGACACTAAAGAACTGTTTCAAATAGCGAGCGTTGAGGACTGCAGCATTGTCTTGTTGGAAAATCCAGTTTTCTCCACACATCCTGGGACACTCAGTGAGGATAGAAGCACGTTCAACCATGGTGACGTATCCCGCAGACGTTTGGCGACCTTCCACAAGCTGTAATTCAAGCGTCCCTTTGAAACTGAAAGCTCCCCACACCATCAATGATCCTCCTCCGCTATGACTTGTAGAATAAGTTTCATGCTGGGTAGTGCTGAAACCCATCAGGGTTATCGAGGTTTAACTTTTTCTCGTCAGAAAACAACTTTCTTTCATTTTTCTATATTAAATGTTTGGTAATCTGTAGTAAATTGCATGCAGGATATATACATGTACTGCTGGTCAAAATGATAAGACCACACCTGATCTTGACATTTTGAGTACATGCATTTACTTTAACAGAAAAAATTCTCTCAACACATATCAAAGGTCAGTGTAAAAAAAATTCAATGGAAAAGATTTTCTGAAAATGCTGTACAATAACATTTTTATGATGTAGTGTGCCATCAATAATGCCTAATTAAGAAAAACTTTATAAAACATTGAAAAGAAAATGTCAGCCAAAATTGGAATAAGTTGTAATTCTTTAACTATTTGGTTTGTCAGTTTTTAATTAAAAAGTAACATCTATTTCATGCAAAAATGATAAATATTCCTATTCTGTATCTTTAGGAAATGTTAAATACCCTTCCAGGTTAATTTATAATATTAATAATTTTTTATTATCTTGTTGCTAGAGATGGGACGATTTATCAGAATCAGTGTCAGAACAGGGTAGGTTTTTCTTTACTTCAGAATCAGTATAGGAGTACTAAATAGGTTGTATTGGATTCTGAAAACGCTTCATTCTTATGTAATACGGTTATCACATTGCCAATTGAATTTCTGGTACTGTGAAGACAATACAAGGGTCAATACTGAGACGAAGACATACTACAAGGATTGTCCTGAGAAGAGGACAATACATACAAGGGTTGTACTGAGAAGAAGACACAATACAAGGGTTGTGCTGAGAAGACAATACAAGGGTTGTCCTGAGAAGAGGACAATACACGGATTGTACTGAGAAAAAGACAATACAAGGGTTGTGCTGAGAAGCAGACACAACAGAAGGGTTGTCCTGAGAAGAAAACAATACAAGGGTTGTCCTGAGAAGAAGACAATACAAGGGTTGTCCTGAGAAGAAGACAATACAAGGGTTGTCCTGAGAAGAAGACACAAGACAAGGGTTGTCCTGAGAAGAAGACAACACAAGTGTTGTACTGAGAAGAACACAATACAAGGGTTGTATTGAGAAGAACACAATACAAGGGTTGTATTGAGAAGAACACAATACAAGGGTTGTACTGAGAAGAACACAATACAAGGGTTGTATTGAGAAGAACACAATACAAGGGTTGTACTGAGAAGAACACAATACAAGGGTTGTACTGAGAAGAACACAATACAAGGGTTGTACTGAGAAGAACACAATACAAGGGTTGTACTGAGAAGAACACAATACAAGGGTTGTACTGAGAAGAACACAATACAAGAGTTGTATTGAGAAGAACACAATACAAGGGTTGTATTGAGAAGAACACAATACAAGGGTTGTATTGAGAAGAACACAATACAAGGGTTGTACTGAGAAGAACACAATACAAGGGTTGTATTGAGAAGAACACAATACAAGGGTTGTACTGAGAAGAACACAATACAAGGGCTGTCCTGAGAAGACAATACAAGGGTTGTACTGAGAAGACAATACAAGGGTTATACTGAGAAGAAGACAATACAAGGGTTGTGCTGAGAAGAGGACACAATGCAAGGGTTGTGCTGAGAAGACACAATACAAGGGTTGTGCTGAGAAGAGGACACAATACAAGGGTTGTACTGAGAACACAATACAAGGGTTGTACTGAGAAGAGGACACAATACAAGGGTTGTACTGAGAAGAGGACACAATACAAGGGTTGTGCTTAGAAGAGGACACAATACAAGGGTTGTGCTGAGAAGACAATACAAGGGTTGTGCTGAGAAGAGGACACAATACAAGGGTTGTGCTTAGAAGAGGACACAATACAAGGGTTGTGCTGAGAAGACAATACAAGGGTTGTACTGAGAAAAAGACACAATACAAGGCGATGTAACAGTTCAGGGTTGCCAAAATTAATACAAAGTTACTGAACTTGGGAACCCTGATATAATTCGGAAAATTTATTCCTTAAATTATATGATATCAAATTAATAGAAAGCTCACAACACTAACAGGAGAGGTCTTCCTGTTCTTACACTACAACTTGCAAGTAATCCATTTTCAATACGATTCGTCTACCAGTTCTAATAAAACATTAAAAATTTAAAAGAAACTTCTTAACAATGATTTGCCAGTGGATGCAGGTTTTGTGAAGGAGTTTAAAAATTGAAGGATGTGCCCTTGGCATCCACAATAGAATGCTTAAAATACATGTATACACTGTCAAATTTTCTCCAGTCTAAATCCTTAAGAGCATGAGAGAGATATTTTAAATTGAAGATTTTTACAAATATGTAATGTCATATCAAGTTCATACTCTTGTGATAAAATTATGAGGGAAATAATAAAAAGTATTTAAATTTTTCAAAGGAGTGTACACACTGAATGCGAAGAATGCTAATAATGGAAAAAAATGGCACATTTTATGGTAATCCTTGGTCTTTGGTATCCACAATACAATGTGGATACCTCGCCATCTTGAAAACTCATGTTCATTTGCATTTGCTCTCATGTTCTGTGTGAGGCTCATGTGATGGAAGCTGTGCCACAAGTCTGAGCGTTTGCTGCACACGTAAAGCACAGCAGCAGGAGGAGCTCTGGGAACAACTGAAAGTACTTGTCAAGTCGCCTCTGAGTAACATTACTTTCCCACAAAATGCAGTGTGGGTATTCATTATATCTCTCAAGCATTTATCTGTGGCTTTCAGAGCATAGCATGGAATCGTAGAAGCTTCATCAATAATGAAGACTTTAACTTGTCCCAGAACGTTTCCAAGCACAGAGTTCGGTGGCACATTGCAAACGCTTGTTTCGCTTAAGGGAACTGGAAGCTTGACTATGCTGTGCAGAATTTTGCTGCATCTCAACAGTGTTGCAGCAATACCGGTTCAGGCAGATGTGATCGTCTTAATGTTGCTAGCAATAACATACTCATATGCCTCGTTGAATAAATGAGTTTTGCCTGAACGTCCGTGTGCATCCTTATAAAACAATTTATTTTCTGTTAGCTCATCATGCTCAACAGAGAATGCACTGGCAACTACTGCATTCAATATCTGTCTGTTCAATATTCAGAGAATTCACATCTACGTTACTGTTTCCGATGTTCTCTTCATTTCCATGATGATCTCCAACTGGTTCAGGCAGACCAAACATGCTCCAGGTCATTCCATTTTCCATGAATAAGGTATTCAGCAAGTGGAAAACAACATTTTCAGCAGTTATGTTATCATTTCACAGCAGAAGATCTTAAATCATGAAATGTTTGAAGACGCACATCATTGCAAACATGGTTACTAATTGTCGTGGCATCTGATGAGCTGCTGCGTCTGTCAAAGCTTTCCGAAATGCATTGTCATTCTCAATCAGGCTCAGTCTGACGCATGCCTCTTTGAAGGTGACCATTTCTTGACCACCGATCGTCTTCAAGTCGCCGAATGAAGTCGCCCCAGGAACATGGAGGAGCAACATCATCAAATAAATTTTTTATGCATTTCGTGGACTCGTAGAGTACATTCTCGTTACAATGTTGCTGAATCCAACAACGCGGTGTCCACTTTGTTGTTTGTTGAAGACAATGCTCAGGTATAGAATAGAAGAAATTTCTTGCATTCTCGTCTGTTTGATTGAGTTTGAACAAAGCTGTCAATTGTGTGTCGTGTTCTACTGCTCTTGCTACCGCCTGCCTCGTATTTCCTTCTCTATAGTAAACTTGCTATTCATCAGGTAAATGCAGAGCCAAACGAAGACCAGTATGAGATTAATCATGCATTTTGAATTCGGACAATCTCCAAAAGACTTCTGGCGGAGAAACATATCTACATGACAGATATTGTTTAACTTCATTGTGTTCAAGTACTTCATTGGGTTCATCAGTAGTTACAAAATTATTTTTGATTTCCATCTTTGGACAATAGTGGCCTTTATATACATATTTGAACAGATATTTTACGCTTTTTACCGAGGAACACACTTCAACATTGATGTGGGCGCGGTATTTTCTCAGTAGATACTTATTGTATGGGATGACAAATTTGTTGTCAACCTCATGAGTACCCAGTTGTACATTTTCTGCATTGTTTCTTCGTCTATACACTGGGTATCCAGAAACATTTGTCATGGTTTCTTCTTGTAAATCCTTTGGAAGTTTTTTCTCGCACTGTCCTTCAACCATGCACACAGAATTGGGATTTGATGTCCCACATCGACCATGGATTATCAATGTTCTCAAGCATTCTCTCAACTCTGGGTGGTCTAATGAAGGTATTTCAGCACAATCTATAGCATCAATTTGCTCTCTTGTTCTTAGTTTGTATTTTTCCCGAAAAATTATGAAAAGATGGCAATGTGGTAAATCGCGCTTTTGAAATTCGATGACATAGATGTGAGCAACTGGAACACCCGAAATATGTCTATCCTTAATATCAATCAAAAGTTCCTATAGGTGCATCTTGTAAACTCTAGAGACTAAATATGGCCTGTTTTGTGCTGCTTCATGCAATCCAAGGTTTCCTGTGATTTCTGCACATTTTGGGTTACAGGTGTATGTCAAGAAAATATCTGGTTTTCCAAATTTGCAGACGATCGCCATGACATTTTGATAAGCTTGCTGCATGTTTCTTGGACTTCCTGTAAATGCGGAGAGCTAAATGACTGGAACACCTGGCTCTTGATGGTCATTCTGTCTATCTAGGTGATCCATGAGACCCGAATCCAGTGCCATTCTTAATTGTGCTCAATTCTTTTGAATTAAGTTCGGACGGCATCCCTCCACATTCACATAGGCGTCAACAATCAATTGTTGCATTAGTTTTCCAGCTTGATGAAAAGCACTAAAGTCATCTCTGATTGTCGGACGGTATGAGTAAAACTCTTTCATGGTGATTTTGTTGCAAACACGCGTTTGGCGCTGTTCCCTATGAGCCATATTTATATGCCATTCACGTTCTCCATTCGGAATTAGAAGAGGATAAACCATGGGATCAAGATGGCAAGAGATATAAGCAATCCTTCTCTTCCGTCAACCAATAGGATAAACAACTATGTCGCGGTCCATTGGAGGCGCGCCATCATCACCAACGAATAGGGCTGCTACCTCATTGCCTTTTGGGTTGTTGTATTTTCGTCTGTCAGGGCCAGGGATGAACTTCATGGTTACCTGTCTTGGAGGCATGTTCTCAATCGGAGGTCTCTCTTGTTCTTGTTGTTCAATAGCTATCATATTATGGTAAGCTATTGCTTAAGGATTATTGTACATATTTTTGAAAACCCGCGAAATAGCGGGTCCGCAATAAACGAAACGCAAAGTAGCGAGGATTTCATCGTTTGTACAGGATATTCAATAATTATCGTTACGACTTTTTTGCCCACATTTATTAATTAAATCAAATCATACCATTCAAACTAAAACAATGTTATTAAACCATTAATATTTCCGAATATCTCTAATTTATTCAATATGCTTTCTACCAGCGTCGATAACCTGCTGCAGACGTTTGGAGAATGCTTGACATGAGCCACGAATGATTGTTTGGGGATTTTTGCCAATTCCTCCTCAGCTTCTCCCTGGTGGATTTTACCAAATTCGATGTTCGAGCTGTTCGACAGGCGAACTTGCCCTGGCCTACTAGATACCTTCCCAGTCTCTTTGAATCGCTTAAGTGTTCTCCAAACCAGCATTCTGCTCACATTTAGTGATTCGGCAATGTCTTTTGGTGACTTTCCTGACTTATGCAACTCGACAATTGCTATTTAGATCTTTAGGCATTATCTGGAATAAAGTATCTGGTAAAAGTTTGGATTATATTTAAACATAAATAGAATAATTGTAACGATAAATATTGAACACCCTGTAGAGTTGATTATTGAACAAAATAAATACTGAAAAGTGTAATTATTTAAATAATAAGTTGAAAAATCATGGGTTCTAAACTCCAGTATATTATATAAATCTCAACTTCATTAAGTACTAAAACGTCCCTACATTCAATAATGAAACTTTCTGTGATTATTTTGAAACTAATTGAATTGGATTGAATATATTTAATTAAAGCCTTAGCCAAATATTGTTGTAGATTAATGCTAAAAATATGTGAAAATTAACTTACGAAAATAGTATTTTGCCAAGTACCTAGATATCTGGCCAGAGAATAAAATAATATAAAAATACAAATTGGTATTAGGAATTGCATCACAGACCCAGCATTTAGAAAGAATTGGTATGAGAATCATTAAACATTTTGAAACAATCCTATCATCAATCCATCCATATTCAAAATTGACAAACTGTGTATTACCCATTATAGTTTTATTATAACATTTCTTTTTTGATCATGTTGAAGACTTTGGCTCATGCAAACTAATGCAGTGTACACCAACCCCTGCATAAAGCTCTAGTTCAAAATAATTTAACCTTACCTGGCACTGCTCTCGACTTGGCAAATTTTTCTCCTCTTCATCACTATTAGCTGATTTTTCTGCTTCTGGGCAAGAATGTTGTTCTTTAGCCCTGGTACTTAAGACCACATCATCATCATCATTTTCATCATCAAGATCAATAGAAGTCTCCTTTACTTCACTCATTTTCATGCACTAATCTGCTCAGAAACACTTTACTCTTTCAGCATTTATAAAAAGTACTAAGCATCAGCATTACTGAGTATTTACTAAAAAAGGTTATATACAAATCCACATTGTGTAAAAATTTTAGACCCCAGTACAGCATCAACTGCATAATTATGTGTTCATTCCCTTTTAAATTAGGTGAACTTCTATTAAGATTTAAAGTTGGCTGGTTCACAAGTGAGTATAATGGTTGTAGAGAAGAGTGTTGAGTGGTTTGTTGTTTGAAGACCATTCTATGAGCTTATAATCCCTTAGACACCCACTACACCATTGAATAGTCATGGATTCAGTCATATGTGAGTCAATTTCTTCAAGAGGATATTAGCTGCAGAGCAAAAAGAGACTATTTTAATATAAGAAGAGTGTTTAATAAGGTAATATTGGGACTACATAGCAAATGCTTCTAAAACTTGGGACACATGAATATTGGTTCTCTTTCAGGCACCACTAGAGATAGATCGCAGAAGCTAAAAACTAATTCTTATAAATAACTAACAATATCTGCTGAGAATTGTGACAACACAATTTCCCTGTACAACACATAATAAAAGGTCCAAAACCCAAATTAAGAAAGTGACTTATAATAGGCAAGCTCCCAAAGGAAGTTTAACATAATACTATTTATAACAAACTAGACTCAGACCATTGAACTAACTCTAATGATAACCAATAGGAAAATTATATTGGAAAATAATTTGGATATGGAAGTTGAAAAAGTAGTTGAGTAGTTAGCTCCTCAGAGCTGTCAAGTCTTTCAGGCATGTCGATGACTCATATTGAACTAAGAAAAAATGATTGAGGAAGTATGAAGGTATGATTGAACTTGAGAGAATGAGTAGAGAAGACTTCAAACTCATTAAAAATAACTCTGGAGAATCTCTCCATATTTTTAACTGAGACATGGAAAGACTTAGCTGCACTGCTTACTCTAAGCACTAAGTTGAGGAGAGTAATGTTTAAAGAGAGATGTTCACAAATGTTCTCCCTATATGTAGGTAATAGAAAGACATCACATCAGATAACTGATTATATTTGTAATCAGTGGGTAAAATGATTAGTTATGCAAAATTTACTTGGTACACAGATATCAGAGTTGAAAATAGTTCATAATTTAGACACAATAACAGCATTTCACACTAAAAACCAACAGGAAATGTTATAATTGGTAAATAGTATCATTGTTGGTAAAAAGTGTCATTGTTAGTAAATAGTATCATTGTTAGTGTATAGTATTATTGTTGGTAAATAGTATTATAGTTCATAAATAGTAGTATTGTTGGCAAAAAGCTGAAGTATGTCAGTACTCATATTGGAATTTGAAAACTTGATAGAACTAATGACATAGCTAGTTCTTCTATGGAGGTCAATTTTAAAAGAAAATATTTTCAGAAGTTATGAAAACCTAGAAAAACTGGTGACAAGTCAATCCTTAACAATCATCAAATTTATCATTAAGTCAGCTCAAACAAACACTGCAAATGGCTAACAGTTATAAGTTTAACAACACACAGAAATATCTTTCAAGGCCTTCTGATATCTTATAGGAAATGAATGAAGTATACTTCTAATGCATACATTACATACATAAAGTATGTGAGTACCTGGCCAAAGACCTCGCCGGTTATGCTTGCACAAACTTAAACCAATAAAACTGAAAAATAATATGAACAAAATTTAAGTTGTTTAGTTCTAAGTTGGGAGTCTAGATATTGCAGTACAGAGCTCAGAGGCTACCCCTTATCTGCATCATTAAATCAGTGTGTTACATATTATTTACAACATGGCCACTCAGCTTCAGATGAGTTTCCCTCATGCAATAAATTATCATTAGCATAGCTGGGCAGTTATTGTTATAATTTTTATGAGACTGGCACAGTGAAATTTTCTCAAAGCAAGCTTCTCTCATCCAATATTACACTTTGAATACAGAATACTAAATAAAAATGAGGCAAAATTTGTGTATTGTCTGTTACAACAACTCATGAAGGTAAAATGTGAACTATAACTTCAACAGGAATGATAATAATCACTAAAGGAGATATAATACCAGTTCTATCATGGTTTTAAATGTGCCAGAATGAGTTTTAGGATTGAAAATCACAAAAAAGTTTGTTAGTCTTTCTTCGTTGTTCTACGAGAGAGAGCAAAACAGGATACAGGAACCTTCCACTCAAAACATTAGAGCATGACTAACAAAGCAATAAGGCACAGATAGTGATATCTTATCTATGTTTATTGGCTTCAGACAGAGAAATTGTTGCTTTAAAGATTGGCATGCAGGCTTGAATAGGTTGCAAGACATCCTTTCTGAGTGGCTCAACCTGGAAAGTCAATCTACTTCTCTGTAATGTCACAATTAATATAAATTTTAAATGGTTTAATCTAGATGGGTCTCATCTGAATAATTTTTTATTCAGACTGATACCTTCAGTAAGATTGAAAAATTATTCACCATAGTACGCTCTGCAATGTAGTGAGGGCAGGAGAAAAAACGGTGTCAATATTTTTTTAGCACTACAGGAGCAATAGGGGTCTTCAACAATATTAAAGTGTAGGTCAAATCTATTTTCCCATATCATTTATTTTCAGAGGATAGCATCCCCTCGTTGTCGGACAAATCCTAATCAACCATTCAGAGTTTCACTCTGATTTGAAGGCATCATAGGTGAAATTTTTGGTTTCTTTGTTAGAGGGCAGTATTAGTGTGCAGTACCCTAGTAAATAGGCCTTTTTAGCTCCTTATCTGCAGCTTTGTTACCAGGGACACCCTTGTAGCCTAGAATGAACCGCAGGTAAATACCACTTGAAAAAGCAAAGGTGAACAGCTTGTTTAAGATGTCATACACTATAACAGGGTTTCCCAATTTAATGTTAGTTTATAATTCCTAAGATCTAAAAGTTCGACAAAAAATTCAGAGGAATTTTATTTTTCTACTCACCTTTTTGTCATAAAAATTCAGAGGTACATGCTCCTTTGTTAAAATACTGAAGAGGTACAAGGTCAGAGAAAGGTTGGGAACCCCTGCACTAGAGGAAGCTGATTTTTATGCTTTGTACTATATATGAGATGCAACGAGTTGAAAGTCACTAAAGATAACCTACTTATCTTCTTCCAAATTATCAATTAACAATATCCACTGAAGGACTTCATTGATGGCATGAAGTTCACATTCAGTGATGCGTATTTGAGGTCGAAGTTGCCAATTTATGGTGACCCCTGGTAGGAATACTACGGCTACCGATGAGGAATAGGTACGTTCAGCGATGGGAGAAAAATCAGTAAATATAGAGGTGGTTTCCCCAAGAAGGAAGTGTCTATTAACTCGTTATACGTCTGTAGCACATTATGATTGGATCGATAGGATACTGTGGTGACATAGGTTTCACTGAGATCAGTGGTGATTTAGGTTTCCACCTTGAACCAGGGATGAAGCAGTAAACCTAATGGTATGCATTGAAAGTCGGACTCAGTAGGTTGTCTTAGCAAAAGAAAGCTCGAGGTCAGAAGGCAGGTTGAGTTTTTCTTGTTTTTAATCTCTATAACCTACAAAAGAGAATTCCAAATGTTTAACAATTAGAAGAGTTAACGCTATTTATGATTCTATAAATATTATAATATAATCCATATTTCATTTTCACAAATTCTACTCTCCTAATTATTTGTACACTACATTTAAAGTCTAAGATTGGTTGCTAAAGCATACCCGACCCCTTGCTGCTCATGTTACTGAAGGTCCAGCCTGGAGCTTCTAGCCAATAGGCAAAAGAAAGATCTTATCTGACTCAAAGTATCGCTGAAAAATCAACTCTTGAGGGCATGACTCTGAAGAAGTAAAATTGAAATTTACAGAGGCAAAGGAAACATCCATTTTTACAAATGGCAGCACTTTACAGTGATGTATGTAAGAGCTGCCAAGGAGCCATTTCCCATCTCAGTTACTCTAAAATTCTGGTTTATTTTTGAAGAGCATGGGTTAGTACAAACAGATGTTAGTCACATTAATCTACTTGATTATGATCTTTATTATTCATCAATTGTAACCATTGCAAGGTGGAGAATTCAGTAAATAAGGGTGTTGGAATCAGTTTTAGCGTAAAATTCGTGAAAGCTAGAGGGCATCAGGTTCTCGTTTTAGAGTATTGGATTTTTGTTCGTGCTCATCTACTTGGCCCCAATATATTTTCGAATTTGTTAAGTTTTTCTAAGTATCGGAAAAGAGCCCCACAATAAATTTTAGTACATTTTCTGAGAAGGGGTCACCTCCTAATTCGTTTTTCAAAGAAACAGGAACATATAAGGAGGTTAGAGTGTTAAGTTAGTGCGTTCATCAGAATAGTGAGAATAATTAGAGAGCACATGTTCCATAGTTTCTATACTACCACATGAGCAATGGAGATTGCCTATTTGGTAGAAACAAAACAGTTGGGACCTAAAATTTGGATGCCTAACCCGAAGTCCAGCCAAGACAATTTCTACACAACGGTTTTTATGGAAAGCCCAAGGCAGTCTACCAGAACTGTCTCTAATTTGCACGAGGTAGCGCCCCTTTTCGAATACTCTTACTTGTAGCCAGGTTGTGGTCCAACGTGTCCTAAATACTTCACACACACGACTTAGTTTCCTCCTTTGAGTGAGGCGTCACTCCGCGTCAGTGCCCGGTATTGCAGAAAGCGCGCTGCTTTAGCAGCACTGTCCGCAGCCTTATTACCTGACGCTCCTCTATGGCCTGGAATAAACTGCATTCTAATACAATGTGAGGAAACTATGTTTATGTTAATCAATTTCTTTTGTATATCATAAACAAGAGAAATGCAGTATTTAGGTTTCGTGTTATAAGTCATAGGTAGGAAGCTCAACGAGTCTGTAAAAATTACATTTATCAGTTCACACACTATTACTTGTTTTTGCGAGCAAAGTTTCTCGTTTAGTGTGAATCTGTAAATATAGCCATGAAACCGGAAAACTTAGTATCCATCAGTTCATTATATGTTTGGATAAGTGATTGGAAAGTTAATGAAGACAAAAGAACGTAAAAATTTAGTCAAAATGAAACTGTTCCCCCAGAACCAAGGAAAGAGTGGCGAGATTAATGGAGCTGCATTTTGAAATTGGAATCGGGAGGCAAACTCTGGGAAAAACAAACAGCTCTCGAATACGAGATGAAGGTCGGCAATGAGGCAAAAAACCCCATTAGAGAAGTATTTGGCTTTTGTACCAGCTCATAAGTAGCAACGTTTAGAAGTAGCGACAGTGGTACCTGCATGCTATTTATTTTAAGTGTAGAGCCAAAATGTGTCACGTGTGATTCTATTTTGTGAGAAGTGGTAAGAGTATTTTTATGGCATCCAGTTCCAATGCGCAGGCAATGGTTCTGAATACCGTTTAACTTGGAGAGGTTAGTGTTGGCTGCTGTTCCATATAATGGTGTAGCATAATCGAAACGACTACGAACGAAGATTTTATAAAGTTTTAGCAATATCTCGCAATCAGCACCCCAGTGCCTATGGGATATTGATTGCAGTAGATTAAGAATTGGGATGAAGGATTGTTTCAGGTCAAGGACTTCTATAAACAGGACCTGCACGGCCATATAGCTGACTACGCTAGCAGAGGCCAAGAGGCCATTGCATTCTTAGTAACGTAACATTTTCTATTGAAAAAATTGATCAAAAATTTCTTCTTCAAAGCCATGGAACGGATAATAAGGTTTTACAGTGAATTTTAAATCGTATAAAGCATTGTAATGCTTTGAAATACCAATTTTAGCCGGACTTAATGTTTTATTGTATGAGCTTAGTGGCCATTTCATAGAAATCTGAGTTGCTGCAGTTTTAGACTTTACAAAATGAATTATAGTTAACACTTTTTCAATGCAAACAAACATACAAACATTCACGTAAATAAACAAACAGACATAGAAGCAAAAACCTATCAAACTGCAGCGATTAGTCAGCCAACCGGACCTTCTTGACAGGGGTCTGAAGAAGGACTGCATTCTTCTGCTAGTATTTCTCTGAGGGGTTGCAGCCACCGTGGTCGAGTGGTCTGCGGCCCGTATTCTGTTTCGGGTCCCTGCTTCATGTAGAAAGATTGCGGGTTCGAACCCGGATATGGACACGAGTTATTTCTCGTACGCCATGCCGTACACTCAACCTGCTAAGCACTCAACTCCCCGCCCATGAAGACGCCCATCAACCTCCCGGGATCGTCGCATGGAGCTCACCATCACCCTTACTCTAAGAATGTTAATCTTAAGAATTTGAAAAACCAATGTACTAATGTCTATGTACTGTGTACTCGATTGGAAATAAAGATTGTTTGTTTGTTTGTTTGACAGCAAATTGAGCGAGTGTAGTAGTCGTCAGAATACTGCCTTTCTTTGATTCGTACAGTTCCTTGATGTCAGAAAATGATGCCGTTGTTTCATTGTCAAGACTGATCTGGCCCTTCTCACTGATCCAGTTGTTGCGGATGCAGTTGTTTAGCAGATGTAGCTCCAGTTGTTTAGCTCCATTTGTTTAGCAAATATACTGTGTCAAAAAGGAGAAACCAGACACGCTCGTTGTCAAGAGGATGCTTGGCTGTGGCACTGCAATCACCTAGTGATTAGAATGGGAGTGGCCTTGCAGTCTCGGTTGTTCTCGGCCATGCCACCAAGCAATCCACAAGAAAATTAAACAGATGGGCGAATCTGTACTTCATCTACCAAGAGCAACACATTTTTCTGTTGCAGTGTCTGGACTTTGTCAAATGTTTCCCTCAGCACCTGGTCCTTGTCAATAGATGAAGTGATATACTGCAGCTTACGTTTGCATGGCAGCACCAAAAGGTCTCTGAGCTGTTCATAATTACACTTTGGGTATGATTAAAGAGCAAAACAACAATCATTCATAGAAAAATGCTTCTGTGATAGAAGTTCCAATTGACGTCAAAAATACCAACTTCTTCTCTTTCTCCGTATCGACATAGGCTGACGTGTGAGCTTGAAGGGTGACAACATTTTGGATCGTTTTATCAAACGGGATGTCATATATAGTTCATTGCCAAGCGCACAGTTTCGTCGGTCTGCGTATACGATCTCAAACCATTGTTGGGATGAAGTGTCTTAAACAGTGGTACTAATGCCGTTCGTGAACGCACTGAACGTCAGTGGGGAACACAAAGTAGGCTTGTTTTCGGCAATCACAGACAAGCTGCACTCACTGAAGTAGTCGGTCATGAACAAACACACAAACCTTTCTTTCGATCTTGAAATAATCAAGTTCTTATACTGCTTCTGCAGGTTACGTTCAGGTTTGAAAGCATCAAATGAAGTAATCTTATCCTTCTGAAGAAAATACCTCAGTTGTTGGTCTTCAACTTTCACCGGACGAGGTGCAGGTTTTGGAGATGGCTGATATGAAGCAGGCACATTGAAGATACTGGGAGGGATTTCATGTCGCATAGAACCACCATGCAATTTGATTAAAGGTGGGTCCGCACCCCAGTGTATCTCACAAATGAAAAACTTGTCTGGATCAACAAAGTTTTCACGAGGTGGAATAACATCAAACCACTTATTTCTCAGACTGCTCTTTGGGCAGGCAAACCACGCGGCGCCTGTTCTTCTTCTTATTGTAATTACCCCGATAGTTCACAACCCCACATTTGTTCGGCATTTTTAATACATATAATTAGCAATAAATTTTGTAAACAAACAGTATCCACTTAGAAAAGCAGCCATGTACCTCGAAATAAACAACAATGTCCGATTCAAACCGAGCGACAGACTACGACAAAGCTCGCACTGTGACAGTTGGTGACTAACTGAGCTCACACAGCTTAGTGAACTGGCCTCCGCTAGCGTAGTCAGCTATATGGCCGTGCACGTCCTGTTTTTATTAGTCCTTGTTTCAGGTAAATTACTTGAGGTTCCCATCGCAGGTTTGGGAGCATCTAAAATAACTCCAAGATATATATATTTTTGTTCAAGAATTAGAGGTTGTCTGCGTAGGAAAATAGAGTGGAGTAATTATTTTATCAGTGAAGTCCACGATCTTTGTTATTGTTCAGTTTATTCTGAATCCTAACTGTTGCAACCACGTATAAAGGGAGTCCAGTTGCAATTAAAGTTTATTGGTTGCTTCATGCAGGTTCTCATGTGCAGTAAAAAATGTCATCTGCATATTCACACGACTGCACCCCTGTTGAAATTGGAATATCAAACATCATTATGTTAAAGAGCATGGGAGACAAGATACCACCCTGCAGAACGTCACTTATAGCTCTCCTTACTGAGGATTCAGAGTCGTCAAAGTAGACATAAAAAGAGCGGTTAGGACTGTTGGGACGTGGTGCGAGAAGGACGTATCCAGGTGTCATTAACGCTGCTTGAATTAAGTATATTCTACTATTAACTGTTGCGTGAAAAGTGAATAAAGCCGAAAATCATAAAGAAACAATAAAGACAGCCGCAAAACTCCACTTTTGCGACCGTTTTCCTGGTGGTTAAAGGCAAGTGTGCCACCGGGAAAGCTAAAGATGGAGGGATATACTACCATGCTTCATGACGTGGAAAAAGAACGTGAAGATCTTTTAGATTGGGTTTCTAGTGCATCAGACATTGTTGAAAGTGTTATGGAGGACGAGCAGGATGGTGAATGGAAAACTACAAGAAACTCTCGGAAGAGAAAAGGAAAACCAATGGAAAAAAGTGAGAGCCAGGAAGGAGGAAAGAAGACGATGCACACAAGTGCAGACGGTGTAGAATATAATGAGAAAGAGAAATCCAATGACAATTTGTGCCCTTCAAGGGTGAACAGAAACGCTAGTTTTGAAAGAGCAGATGCTAGCATTAATGTGCAATCAAACTCTGGGAAAGAGAAGGGAGAAAAAGGCAGAGTTTTCAAGCCAAATTTGGGCTTCAACGTAACCAAGACCATGCGATCAGAAGACAGCAAAGTGATTCTGGTGCGCCCAATGGGAATGGAAGCTCGCACCTTTACTACCGACTCAGTGGCATTAGCACAAGGTATTGTTGAGTCCCCATTTAAAGTAATATAGAAAAGCCACATTCGAGTAAACAAACGGGGTAATCTAGTAGCCTTTGAGCTAGAACAAGCAACAATTGGAAAACTGACATCTCTTTTAGCAGTAAAAAGGCTGGGCAAGTGGACTGTAAACTGTTCTCAACCAGTTTCCCAGATGCAGTCATTGGGGGTCATCAAGGGAATACATCCAAGTGTAAATGTGGAAGATATCAAGGCATCTGCAGATTGTGGAAGCAGTGAATTGCTCTCTGTAGCTCATCTACCCCGGTACAGTGGAGGTATAAAAGAAGAGTCATCAGCAGTCAAGCTAGGTTTTGCAGGAACTCAATGTCCCTCACACATATATGTGGGATTTACCAGATATGCAGTATTCCCTTTCAATGCTCCTCCTCGCCGCTGTTACCGCTGCCAAAGGCTGGGACACGTAGCAGTGAACTGCAATTCACCTCTTCGCTGCCTGGTGTGCTCTGGCTCACATACAAAGGATGAGTGCACTGCTGAACCAGCACAGGAGAAATGTACAAACTGCCATCAGACCCATATAGCAAGCTCTAAAGATGTCCAGCTATCAAAAATGCAGCAGCTATACAGAAGCTGCAGCGTTCTGGAGTGGGTTTTGAAGCAGCCAAACACAAGGTGATAAAAACACAGACTGAACTTGTCACTAAAGCACAATTTATGAAAAAACAAAATTTGACAGTTCCAATAGTTAGCTCGACCATCATGGGATGACAAGACAGTATTCAAGGGAATCAGCAAGAAAATCAGAATGACCTAACTGTCCAAGAAGTCATGGTGGATATTCACCAGTCAGGTGGATCCTACCTATGGTCAGATGCAGAAGCTCTCCCCTCAACAGCCTCCAGCAGCCCACTCTACAGCTCTGTAGTTCACGGCTTGAATGACCTGCCATCCACAAGCAAGCATTTTCAACTGAGTGGTGTTCAAAAGAGGACCCCCAGCAATAATATTACTCAGCCAACAAAGAAACCTTCCCCACAAATGACAACAGCTACAGAATGTGCTGAAATTTTATCAAAAAGTGTAGAATCTTTGGGTAAAAAATTGGAGCACCAACTGAAGGAAATGGGCAGGGAGATGGAATCTAGAGTAAAACAGAGGTTACGCTTGGAATTACAAAACAAAATGGAATTAGTGATTGCAAAGGTTTCCCACATAATACTCAGTAAAGTTTCTTCCTTACTTGGTGAGCTAATTCTAGCCAACATGCAAAAAGAACAGCCACCCCAGCACCAATTGCTGTTGGCAGGTATGATCCGCAATCATTTTGGAACGGAGTATTCAGAGCCAATAATTATTAGTCGCAGAAACCAAGGGATCAAATCCCCAAGTAAGAACATGGCAGAATCACAATGTAAGGATTCAGCACTAGAGGCAAGACTCTCTCAAGCTACACCTGCAAGGACCCAGAGGTATGCAGTGGGGAAAATAAAACAGATGTCAATGCCAAAGCTCACAAGGGTCAAGACAAGACAGCAAGTAACAAAACCCAACCAGCAGTGCAATACCTTAATGTAATGGCTACATATTCCATTAATCAATATTTGACCAGAAAACAAAATGAAGCAAGAGAGATGGCTGTCATTCAGTTTAATTGCAATCGGATTTCCTCTAAATTATCAGAATTAAAATTACACATCTATGCAACCAAACCAGAAGTCGTGTGTCTGTGAGACATGGCTGATGGATACAGCACCAAAACCCAACTTTGTAGGATATGTGGTAACTTGGTGTCCACGAGTAGGTGGAGCGAGAGGAGGAGGAGGCCTAGCCATATTGGTGAGGCAGGACATCCCATTTCACCTTTTAAGACTGGAGCCGTTTGATGAGAGCCTGGAGCTGCAGGGAGTAACCTTGAACACAGCCTCAGGCGTCATAGACATCATAAATGTGTACAATCCTAACCAACCCTTCCTCACTTTCAGAACTTAGACATTGCATACAACAGCTAAACCAAACATTCCTTTTTCTTGTGGACTTTAATGCACATTCGCCTCTCTGGGATGAACGATCCCGAACTAATCCTGCAGGTCGAGCCTTGGAAGAGATGCTGGATACCTTTCCAGTAGGTACATATAATAAATAATGATTCCCCCACCTACATAGACAGAAGAATAGGAACAACGTTAACACTGGACTTATTTTTTGCTACTCACAACTCGATGAGGACCAGTGAAGTGAGAACTGGGCCAGATCTTGGAAGTGACCACTTCCCAGTGTGCTGTACCTCGGGAGTAGTTCCAGTGAGGCTTCCCATAGCGGCAGGAAAGCATTGGAAACTTGGAGCTGCGGACTGGACAAAGTGGACCTCACACTTGAATGCTCACACAGACCAAACACATGTCGGCCCGTGCAATCCTATTATGGGCAACGACTTCCTACTGGGTGCCATAAACTCTGCTGCAGAAAAGTTTGTGCCCATGTCAACTGGCAGAACTGGAATCTCCAGAGCTACTCTCTGGTGGGATGCAGCCTGATCAAAAGCAGTAGCTCAGCGCAGACGTGCTAAGGGGCAACTCTTTCGCTGTCCTTCACAGGAAAACTTAATAAGATACAAGCGCCTCGAAGCGGTAGCAAAGAGAACCATCCTACTCAAAAAACGAAACAGTTTTGCCCAGTGTGTGGGTGCTCTCACTTGTTCTACTCCCAGCGCATCAGTCTGGCGGTGTATCCGAAGCATCAGTGGGAGGGCAAGCATGCCAAACTACCCAGTTGGAGGGCCACATGCAACAGCATTAGAAAAAACAAAGATATTTTTCCAAACACTTCAGGAGACATAGTCCGACCACAGCTACCACGGGAAGTGACGAGAGCATTCGGGCCAATAATGCCAACTACTCTGAGACAGAAGAGTCAAGGGAAGTCCCATGTTTTACCATGGAAGAATTGAATTCTTCTCAGTCAGCACTTAAAAATAAAGCTCCAGGACAGGATGGAGTGTATGATAGATATTTGCAGAAGTTGCCCCTACACTGGAAAAAGGAACTGCTGTGTTTATAACACAAACCTGTATACTGGGTGTGTCCCTCCAGGATGGAAATGGGGAATATGGCTTCCAATTCTGAAACCTGGAAAGGACCCAGAGCAAGTTTCCTCCTACAGACCTATATGCCTGCTCTCGTGCATTGGTAAGCTAATGGAACGTATGATCCAGAGAAGATTAGAGTATTGGGTGGAAACTAATAACCTGTTGCTTGGGGAGCAAGCGGGATTTCGGAGGGGAAAGAGCACAATGGACTCTTTACTCATTGCTAAAGACTTCATTGCCAATACCTTCTCCAGGAAGCAAATATGCGTAGCAGTATACTTGGATTTAGATGGCGCTTATGACAGTGTATGGTATGAAGGAATAATCTACAAGCTGATAGCATCAGGGTTGGAAAAAACTTACGTGAAGTGGCTCAAAAACTATTTGACGGGGCGAACCGCTTCTGTGCGTTTGGGGGCAGTGCAATCAGAGGGCGTGCCTATCACATGGGGACTCCCACAGGGGGCAGTTCTTAGCCCACTGCTTTTCAACGTCATGTTGTCAGACTTGCCAGTTGCTGATGGAGTACAACTAATCATATATGCAGATGATATCACCATTCTCTCAAAAGGCGACTAACAGAAGTGAGAGCTTGCATCCAAAGGTACTTGGACACTCTAGCAACCTGGTTTAAAAAATGGAAACTGATAGCGAACCCAGCAAAATGTTCACAACAAATCTTCACCAAGAAACACAGCATACCTGATGTAATACTGCGACTGAATAATTCAGTGGTGCGAAACCTAACTTGCCAGAGGGTGTTGGGGATTGTCTTTGATGCCCCAAGACTCACGTTTGCAGCTCATATAGGAAATCTAGTGGGGGACCTTCAGAAAAGGTTACAAGGGCTGCGAGCCCTGTCAGCGGCACGTTGGGGTGCATCTCGCCTCCTTCTTCGACGGATGTATATAGCATTTATCAGAAGCAAGCTAGAGTACGGATCCCCTGCCTGGGGAATGCTACGGTCAAGCAGCCTCAAAAAACTTACCGTAATTCAAAATACGGCGTTACGCAACATTGGGAGTGAGGAAACCCAGCCCAGTTTTGTCCCTGGAGGTGGAGTCAAGAATACCCCCACTGGAGCTGCGGCTCCAATTGCTGACAGCTCGCTGGTATATCCGTCTCATTAATAGAGGAAACCATGACAACTCTGAAGCAGCTGGGACTAGCAAGGAGAGGGCAACAAACAGTATTTGAGACCCAAGCAAGACAAGTCTTAGTCTCAATGAAAGAACTCATCCCACGTTGAGTCCGAACAGGAACCCTGTCCCCAGTGCCACCTTGGAGTAACTCTCCAAATTTCATCTCAGTCGATGCTCCATGTAGAACAGCATACCATGGACAAGAAGCAGCAAATGAAGCTATTATGCAAGAGGACTTGAATGGAAAATATGGTGGATTCACACCAATTTTCACTGATGGCTCAAAGCTGTCATCAGGTTCCACAGCGGCAGCACTGTTTGTGCCTGCATTGGCACAAGCAGTGGGTTGGAAGCTAAACCCAGCGCATACAGTATTGGGGGCAGAACTGTTCGGAATTCACCAAGCCTTGACTTTTGCCAACAAACACCCTGCTCTAAATAAAAAAGACGATATTCTATCAGACTCTCAGTCAGCACTTTACCTGTTAAAAAATATCTGGAACCCTAACTACCGCCACATTGTGTATGATATCCAGAAGTTGGCATTTCAAAGACAGCAAGTTTCCAAAGTATGCTTCCAATGGGTAAGGGGGCACTGCGGCATAAGGGGAAATGAGGCTGCAGATCGAGCAGCTGTTCTCAGTAATGAAAATAACAAGACAGTTCGAACTTACCTATGCTATGATGAGTCAATCAAACAGCTCTACAACAGCTTCTCGGAGTACTGGAGGCAGAACTGGTTCCAATCAATGGAGTCTTCAGGGAATTGCCGGTTTTGGGCAATTCACACTGAATCCCCAGCTACCCTAGTGAGAAGAGAGCACCCGTGCCGCTGGGTTGATTGTGCCATCAGCCGTCTTCGACTGGGTCATGAGGGTGTAGCAGCTCATTTGCATCATTTTCAGCTACTGGAGTCGCCTCTCTGCCGATGTGGACAGATTGAGACAGTGGAACATTTTCTTCTGAACTGTGACAACTACTCAGCATAGCGTCACCCACTGAAACGATTGCTTCAATGCCTTGGCCTGCAGCTCAATTTAAAGAATGTTCTCGGTGGTGGTGACTACTCGTCTAGAGTGCAACTTCGCATCATAAGAGTCTTAGCCCAGTTCCTGTCCACTGTGGGAAGGTTGGAGGATCTCTAAAAAAGAAAAAGGAAATTGGACGGGCCCCCTCACTCTCCTGAACTAATACTGATGAGTTTTGTGAATTTTTACAGAGAGACTGAAAACTGTGACAAGAACCTAAGAACCTCTTACAGAAAACTAAAATTTTGACAAGAACCTGAGCTGCAGTGCAGTTGCTGGAATCCAGGCTGGGGGGCTGAGTGTAACTACACTTGCCAGAAGCCTATTTGGAGCCTTTTTGGAGGGCTCCAGTTTTACCAACCAACCAACCAACCAAAAGAGCGGTTAGTTAAGTAAGAGTGCAGCCATCTCAGAATTGGTCCACCTGCATTCCACACAAACTCAGTTTGTAGAGAACTCCTATGGGCTAAATGGTGTTAAAAGCATCTTTTAAATCAACAAATAAACATCTTTTCTAGAAAGCACAGATCAAATAGTGGCCTCCAGGCATGAAGCTTGATCGACTGCCGCTGTCTAAATCCCCCTGTCAACTTCTAAAGGCTCCATTTTACTCTAAATAAAAAATGATGGGCTATCATACGCTCCATCGTTTTAGCAGACAAGAGAACAAGAATTTAGAGCAGTAGGGTTGAACAGACGTTAAAGGTTTGGTAGGTTTAGGTATGGGGATGATTAAAGCAAGCTGCCACGATGCTGGGAAGATACCTGAATTAAGATTCCTTTACATAAGTTGAGAAGCCAACTTTTATGTGTCTCTGGTAAATTTTTCAGATGCTCATTGCAGACGAAGTCTAATCCAGGAGTAGCACTCCTCAGGAAAGCCTTATTCCTATCTAATTCCCTTGCTATAAATGAATCAGTTAAAGGGTCTGCGCTGAACTGCTCAGGGCAAGACTTAGTGAAAGAAAACCAAATTGAGGGTATGGGGAAGCAAGGGTCTTTCAAAATGGCCAGCCAGTGCATTCGCTTTAGAGTCTAAGTCTGTCAGTCTAGAGTTAAGTAAAATGAAGAGTTTCAATTGTTTTACAATTGGGCTTTGCAAGCATTTTATTTGCGTCCATACCAAAGATATTGGAGTCTCATAATAAACTTTATTACAGAAATTAACCCAAGATACTTTCTTAAAATTTCAACTTCAAACTTGACTCTTGCTTGACAACGTTTAAATTCTACTAGATTAGTGTTTAATGGTGCAGAGATCAGCGTTCTTTTTGCTTCCACTGCTTCTGTACATCTATGGGACCATCACATTTTATTAAAGAGGATCTGTATTCCTTTGTCTGTTCGAAAGTTTACAAGCCAGACAAGATCAAGTTTTTACTAAAATCATTGAAGCCTAATTACACATCCAATATCTCGGGCATTTCCGGTGGCTGAAGAGCAGTAGACCAGCCTGCCCACTTTCCACTCCCAAGCTTCTAAGATGGGAGAGACCTGTATCTAACTGATGAAGGTTCCATTCAGATACTTATAACGATGGGATAATGATCACTGTCCAGGTCTTGCTGTTGATATAGATGCAATAGGTTGCAGGACAGCTGAGAGAAAGGTAAGATCAAGGGTAGAGAAGGTTTTGATAGACATTAAAGTATGTGGGTAGGGAAGGAGGAGTAAGCAGAGCAAGAGATGGAATATTGTTCAGGATATGTTCTATGTTTCTACCGGTGGTGGTTGTTGGCTTAGCTGGTTCCCACAGTGGGCTGTGGGCAGTCTAGTCTCCCACTATAACATGGTTGGGCAATAAGTTGGCCAAAGTAGTATAAAAATTCTATGGCGGTGATTGTTTTATTGGGGTTATGGATGCATAGGATTAAGAGGTGAGAACTATTTTGCTTGTACAGTGTTATACCTAGGACTTCTAGGAGTCCATAGTTGAAAAGAGCAAGGTGTAGTTCTATGTGTGTCATGTCTGATCTCACTAGTATTTTTATCTCTCCACCAGCCTGATTAGCTGCTCTATGTCTATATAGTGCAGTGTAAACAACAAATCTTGGTTCAGCTACAAGGGAAAGTCATGTTGCATTTAAGCATTTAATATGTGGCTCAAGGGAATGCACTTCTATTTTGAAATTGTTTAGTTTGTTAGAAAGGCTCCTGCAAT
The DNA here is from genome assembly GCA_006783055.1 of Trinorchestia longiramus. Classification (NCBI taxonomy): domain Eukaryota; kingdom Metazoa; phylum Arthropoda; class Malacostraca; order Amphipoda; family Talitridae; genus Trinorchestia; species Trinorchestia longiramus. The sequence goes on from VCRD01003493.1 coordinate 49,654, forward strand.
TTCACTATCTGTAGTTCTTTTGTTCTGGTTATTTTGTGGGTTTAGCATAGTCTGTGTTGCGAGAGTTTTTTCTGTGGTATGTAGGAATTTATTCTTTGTGGTTGAGGATAGAATTTTGATGTTGGTCTTTTATTTTTTCTTGGGTTTGGTCTTCCTAAGATGGGGGATGGTGTTACTTGTTATGTTGAGAGAAATCATATTAGATGAGTCAGAGCAAGTAATATTTTTTTTGTGCTGAAGAGGTTCTTTCATTCTTGGCAGAAGTGTTCAGTAGTGGAGTTTCTAAAGTATCTATAGCAATATTTCCTATTAGTTCTCTCAGATTTACATCTTCATTTTGAAAAGTGATAGCAGAGCGCACTTTTGCCAGCAGCTCAACTAATTGGGTTACAGTGACATTTTAAAATGTTGGGACAATGTTTTCATCTGTAGTTTGAGTCCCAACAAAAATGAGTTTTGGAGGTTCCGGTTGTGAAGAATGTTGAATATTAGTGCCAGATTGAACCACAGTTGAAGAACTCAAGGAGGTTTAGATAGAGTGAGGCTGCTCCAGAGAAATCTTCCCTACATGCATGACCTAGTTCTCAGCATCTCTACAGAATAGCTTTTGAAGTTGTCTAACTTTTTCTAATTTCTTGGCTGCCCTAATTTTTGAATAACCTCCATAGTTTGCAGTGGGGTTACTACTGCAATTGCAACAGGAGTGAGTTTTTGGGGAGGGACAGTCTTTGCTACTATGAGCACCACTATAGACAGCACATCAGTGAGCAGCTCTGCCATTTCCAGCACTGTGTCCAAATCTTTAGCCCTCATGGCAATGTCAAGGCTTTCAAATGTATGGACTTACTTGATACTGCTGGTATCCAATCCAGACATGTTGAGGTAGCGCAGTGGTGTTGGAAACCACTTTGAAGAATGCTGTTTTCATATTTTCCTTGCCTTTTTATAGAATAGAATGTGGCAACAAGAATGAGTTATTTGGTCATTTCATGGGCTGCTACCAAAGAGCTTTTGTCAATTCTTTGTTGGGGACGTCTTCCCAAATGGATTATTTGCTCCAACATAAGTACAGTCGAACCTCGGTACTCGACCGCCTCTATACACGACCAAATCGGTGCTCGACCAAAAAATTCGAGTAGTAAATGATTTTCGGTACTCGACTAGCCCGAGTCGACCCGAACGCGCTCCTCGGCCCTTCTCGGCCAGCGGGTAAGCGTCAGTTCGACTCAGACTGCCAGCGGGTAAGCGTCAGTTCGACTCAGACCGCCAGCGGAGTAAGACGTACGCAGTTTGTTCGAGTATTTCTTCCCAGATTTGAACTTTTTCGTGTTGCTCTAGCCCTTAATAATGGGTCCAAAGAAAGACAGTGATAAGGGGAAGGCAAAGAAAAAAAAACAGTGAGGACCACCATTGAACTGAAGAAGGAAATTATAGCAAAATATGAAAGTGGTGTACGAGTGTCCGACCTCGTGTCGCAGTACGAAATGGCAAAGTCAACCATTTCCACTATCTTGAAGCATAAGGAAGTGTTAAAGAAAGCTGATGTTGCAATTGGAGTGACAGCAATAAGTAAGCAAAGGCCTCAGATAATGGAAGAAATGGAGAAGTTGCTTCTTATCTTCACCAAGGAAAAGATGTTGGCAGGGGACAGCATTAGTGAAGCTCTCATCTGCGAAAAAGCTCTTCAAATTTACTGCACTGCTTGTGCGCATTTACGTCTTCATTGATGTTTAGATACACGTTCTCATAATATTTTAGGTATTTTCTTAATGGTAAGAACGGATTAAAATACTTTCCATTATTTCTTACGGGAAAATTGGTTTCGGTGTTCGAACAAATCGGTGCTCGACCACCACCTCAGAACGGATTATGGTCGAGTACCGAGGTACGACTGTAATCTGGTTTGTTGGCAAGTGGCACTTGACCTTCCATGGATCAATTTTTTTAACTCAGGAATAACATGAGAGCTCTATGACATTTGTAAATGGTAACTACCAAAATTTTTCTCTATTTTTTCCTAATGTTTGCCACTCCTACTTTTCCCATGATAGAATTAGCCAGAGTCTTGTTAAGGACAAGATCATTCACAAAAACTTAACATTTTAATGCAGGGGGTTCTGTGCTGGGTTCAACCAGTATGAGAGGGTTATTTGGGGGATATCCCATCACTGCATCCTGCTGGAGCAATATGGTCACTTCTATTAGAGATTAAACTCTCATATTTGTTACAGGTGCTGCAACACATCTTTTTTGCACACCAAAAAGATATGAAAAAAGTTATGTTGCCACACCCTGTGCATCCATGCCTTGAGGAAAGCTTCTATTTAGGGTTCCACTCATTACACCAACTTAGGATAGTATACATAAAAAGAGAATGACTGATCTCCAAACAATTCATCCAATTCTATGCTATGATGCATTGTGTCATCAGGCTCAATATTCTAACTTAAGCATATGGATTGAGATGGGGTAGGAGGTATCACATCAGAAGAATTTAAAGAGGACCAATTTTAATGAAATTTCAGATCCTTTTAATTTCCCTTGTTGATGATAGATAGTTAACAACTATATTCACAATTTGTTTTGGAGTAGGTTCTGGTAAGGGGTCACCTATGAGTATATTTTTTCAAGCAGAATAGTACATTTAGTGGAATCAAGGATTTTGTTTATTGTAGTATGTTCTGCAGGGTAGTAAGGGCAGGAAGAAAAAGGTGGTCAATATTTTCTTCAGCACCACGGAAGCAATAGGTGTCATCCACAATATTGAAGCAGTAAAGGTGTGACCAAAGTTCTGTGTCTAACCCAAAAACAAGCAAGTGCTGTCTCTATGTAGCAGGGCTTTTGTGCAACCCACAGCCACTTAATTGAATTGTCTCTAACTTTCAGTAAATGACGTCCCTTCCCTGTCAGTTGGCACCCCTCAACCAATCAGGATTCTACTTTGTTTAAGGTAATATAGGTGAGAATCTTCATTTCTCTCTAAGAGGGTGGCCTCACAGTGCAGTACCACAGCAAAAGGGCATTTTTCGCTGCCTCATTCGCAGCACCTCATCACCAGGGACACTCTTATGACCTGGAGTAAACTGCAGGCAGACACCATAGGAAAAATTAGTGGTGAACAGCATATTTGTATGTAAAAATAACATCCTTATCTTCTATGTGATTGTTCAAAAGTCTCCATTAAAGAGCTTCATTGATGGCAATAAGCTCACACTCCATGATGGGAATTTAGATTGGAGTTCCCAGTTTATGGTGACTCCTTTGGAAGGGATAACCACCGATGCAGATGAAGAATAGATAGGTTTAGCAATGCAAGAGCAGTCAGTAAATATACGAATGTATCCAGAGAAAAATGTCAATTTGTGATACATTTGAAGCACATTTGGTTAGATACTGACATAGGGAGAAAATCAGTCAGGACATAGGTTTCTACCTTGAACCAGGAAAGGAGTGGTAAAAGAAATTGTGTTGCATTGCAAGATCCATGCAGCTCCAAATCTTCTTCTATGTCGTGTTTATTTGGGGCTTCGAAAACTAGTCCACGTAGCCTCAGGTCAGGAGGGATGTTAATTTTTTCTCTTATTTACAATGTTTCCTTTGTTCCAACTTGTAAAAGAAAAAATTTCAAACATTTAGCAAAGGATAGCAAGAAATTCTGGTATCAAATATTCTATAAATATTTCAATACAAGCAATATTTCATATTCACAATTATGTTCCAGTTATTTGTATATTACATTCAAGGTCTACTGCTAGTTGCTAAGGTACACCCGATCCAATGCCACACATGAGTTGATGCATCTGTACTGAAGGTTCAGCCTGGGTAGTGCAATGTGGAGCTTCTTAAGGTCAAGAGGCAAAAATTATCTAATTTGACCTAAAAAAGTCATTGCAAAATCAATTCTTGACGGCATACCTCTGAAGGAGTGAAATTGGGGATTGGCCAAGATTAAGGAAACATCCCGTTACAAATGACAACTATTTACAGTAACATATATCACAGCTGCTCAAGGGAGTGTTTGCCATCTCTGTTCTAAAACCTACTTTATTGTTGAAGAACTAGGGTTAGTACCAATGCAGGTTAGTCACATTAGTCTGCTTGATCTTTATTTTTGTTTCTATAAACTGCAACCATTTTAAGGAGAATACAGGGATTAAGGTTGACCAAATCAATTTTGGCATAACACTTGTGAAAGCTTGAGGGTATCAGGGTCTGGATTTTTGTTTACTCATTTATTTGGCCCTATAAATGTTCTAATGAGTGAATTTTTTACAAGTATTGGAAAAGAGCCAACGATCAATTATTGTACATTTTCAGGGAAGGGCCACTTCCTAATTTGTTTTTCAAGGAAGCAGGAACATATTTAGAGGTTAGAGTGTTAGTTAGAATGGCGCATTCATCAAAATAGTTCAAACAATTAAAGAGCACAAGTTCTATAGTTTCTTCTCTACCACATGGGCATTGGGGATGATTTATTTGATTGAAATGGAACAATTGGGACCTAAAACATGCATGCCCAACCCAAAGTCTAGCTAAAACAGTTTCCACACAACGGTTCTTATGGGAGGCTCAGGGCCATCTACCTAAACTGTCTAATTTGCACGAGGTGTTGCCCCTAGCTCTAAATCCTTCTTACATTTCTTTTTCTTCTTGTTTCACTTTTATCGGAGCTTCGGCGATGAGTCCAATCAGCTCCATGCCCTCAGAGATGTTTTGTTTCTCTGAAGTTTAGCACCCAGGCTGAAAGAAGTTACAGGAAGTTTATTTTCTGTGGTTACACTCAAAGAATCTGTTCACTTCTTTGAAATGTTGCAATATTTAAAATATCAGATGGTTTTAATTTTCCTTCTGAATAATAAATAGTTACCAACAACATTAACACTTTGTTTTTGAGTTAGTTCCAAAAAGAAGCCACCTCCAAGTAAATTTCTCAAGCAGAATGGTAGATTTCGTGGGATCAAAGAATTTTTCATATTGGTATGTTCTGCAGCATAGGAAGGGCAGGAGAAAAAAAAGATGGTCAACACTTTCTTCAGCACCACAAGAGCAATAGGGGTTGTCCATAATACTGAAGCGATAGAGGCGTGACCGAAGCCCCGTGTGCTGCCCAACATGAAGACGAGCTAGTGCTATCTCGATGCAGCGGGTCTTGTGTGCAGACCACGGCCACTGCCCCGTATTGTCTACAATTTTCAGTAGATAATGTCCCTTTCCCATCATTTGAATATCTCTTAACCACTCAGTCTTCCACTTTGAAGGCAGTATAGGTGAGAATCTTACTTTCTTCATAAGAGGATGGCATTAGTGTGCAGTACCACAGTAATTGGGCAGTTTTTGCTGCCTCATTGCCAGGGATGTGCTTATGATCTGGAATAAACGGCAGGTACACACCATGGGAAGAAGCAGCATTGAACAGCTTGTTTTGTATTTCATACACTAAATGGGTCTAATTTTTTAGCATTGTATTCTGTATGACATGCAAGGAGCTCCAGCAGTCACTGAAAATAACATATTTGTCTTCTATGCAATTATACTTGTCCACTACTGCAGATGAAGAACATGTAGGTTTAACAATGCAAGAGCCGTCAGTAAATATAAGGATGTATCCCGAGAAGGAAGTGTCCATTAATTTGTGGTTCATTTGATGCACATTTTGATTGGACAGAGAAGAAACTGAGGTAGGGAGAAAATCAGTAAGGATATAGGTTTCCAACTTGAAGCAGGGAGGAAGCAGTGAAATCAATGGTGCTGCATTGTGAGCTGAAATTTGCAGGTTAACATTGGTAAAAAAAAAACTCTTGCATGTGGTATCATGGATGGCAAAAGTGTAGAAAAAACCCGCAGAGAAGGAAGTCGAGTTTGAAGTAAGTTATCAGCAATGTCATTGGAAAGATACTGCAGTTGCCATAGTACTGTCTTGCGAGTAGATCTCTGTATTTTGACAGAGGTAAAGCATTAATTTCCACCTCCAATGAAGCTGCAGAAGAAGTTTTGCAGCATCCAGTAACAAGGCAAAGTCAATGATTTTGAATGCTGTTTAGCTGAAAGAGATTTGAAGGAGCAGCAGTACCGTACAGTAAAGCCGCATAGTCTAGTCAGCTACAGATGATGGTTTTATATAGAGTAGTAATTCATGGTCAGCACCCCACTGCCTATGGGAGGTAGATTGCAAAAGGTTGAGCAGTGGTGTGCAGAATTGCTTGAGATACTCCATTTGATGATGCTAACAAAGCTGAAAAGAGTCCAACATGACTCCAAGATACTTGAATTGTTTCATAAATTCCAATTGCTGTCCTCCCACTGCGATAGAAAGTGGATTAATTTTTTTTAGTGAAAAGCATACACTTGGTTTTGTGCAAGTTTATTTTTAAACCCCATTGTTTTGACCAGTTATGAAGTGTATTGATGTTTTATTTGTGAATGCAGTGCCAGTAGGCTTTTGTGAGGCTTTTCTATTGTTATGATGGAATTTTTCAGTTGGATTTTTCCACAGAGTCTCAATGTCGTGATTAGTTTTTTTTGTGTAGGTTAGTTCACCTCATGACAGGAGAGGGTGTAATTTCCATGGGGGGCATATTCTTGAAATCTCTTCAATAGTCCTTTGGGAAACATTATTAGAACACTCACATTGGTCCAGAAGTTGTTGAGAATTTTCAGATGGAGCATGTAGGGATTGAAGTTGAAATGTTTCTGCAGCAGTTTTGTGTACCATCTCTGGTGCATCCATTCAGATGGATGCACCAGAGATGGTACATAAAATTGCTGCAGAAAAAGGGTCTATGCTTCAGATAAGCTTGCAGCCATCGCAACATTGATCCCCAAACACCACACTGACGCATCTTATATAGGACTCCCATTGGCCATACAGTGTCAAATGCACTTTCTGACCAGCAGCTGTAAATGTCCTTATCAAGAGATCCAACAGCTGATTGATGGCAACATGTTTTTGAATAGGAGTATAAGATTCTTCATTAGTTTGGGTGCCAACAGTCTTGGTTTTTGGTGTGTTTGCATTCTGTAGGTAGCCAGACTCTAGTTGATGTCTTGGCAGGGTCATGTTGGTAGGCAGCACTAATTGAGATTGAATTGGTGGTATTGAAATTTCTTGAAGTACTTCCCATACTGCATCCCTGTAAGATAACTTTTGGAGTTGATGTGTTTTTTCCACTTCTTTTGCTTGCTGCATTTTTGAGCATCCTCCCTAACTAGCTGTATGGTTACCACCACAGTTGCAACAATTTTGCCCAGTTGTTGTGTTACACTCATTACTGATGTGAGAATTACTGCATACAATACAGCAAGGAACAGATCTACAGAAAGCAGCACTGTGCCCAAATCGTTGACATTTAAAGCACTGCCATGGTTTTCCAATATATGTACTCTCATGGTATTGTTGGTAGTCTTTCTAACACACAGTGGTAAATCATTTGTTTCAAAAATACCTTTAAACATTGATGTTTTGATTTTTTCCTTGCCCTTGTAGATTTATTCAGCCACAGCTTCATTAAAGCCTGCATCCTTGAGTGCTTCAGTTACTTCTTCTGTAGAAGTGTCCTCTCCAAAGTTCATTTCCAACACAAATTTCTTCCAATTTCCAATTTAAAGCATTCTTCACAATCAGTCCTACTCCTCCTCCTTTCTTCTGTCCCTTAACACAACCTTTACCTATCACTTGATATTTATTTTCCTTACACACCAACCTTACCCTATCTCACATCCGAGTCTCTACTACACCTACACAGTTTAGTGTTCCCTTCTCAAATTCTTCTGCCAGGCTATCAAACTTTCCTACCTTCCATCCACGCACATTTATGCATCCAAACTTCACAACATTTCCAGGACATTCATCTACTCTTTTTTCATCAACTCTTTTAGTCCATTCAACCTTCCATGAGGAGATGGGTGGCCCTGATCCAGCGAATGAATCTATGGGAGAGCTTTGTCTCCCCTTCTTACAAAAGGTGGACTCCATCTCTCACGAAACACCCAGCCTGGATCAAATCATCCATATCCAGGAAGCTAGAACCGACTTCACACTTCCGTATACTCTCCGCTTTCATAACAAGTATCTTCTCATGCAAATCTCTATTCACCTCTTTGTGCAACTGTTGAAACTCCTCATTACAAGCTGGTCTTTTCAACAAGCTTGTGACAGACACTCTCACATTCTTCAGTCGTGCTCTTTCAACCCCTTTCATAATTGCATTCACTGTTACTTTCCTTTCATTCTCAAGCAGTCCATTTCCACCTCCTTGTACCATCACCATGCCTTCATTCATGTCATCAATCACCTTTTCAGCATCCTCACAAATTTCTTTTACTCTTTTGCCTCTCAAACTTGTACATCCACTACTTCCACTCATCCTTACATACCTATCAACATTCTTAACCATGCTATCTTCACATATTCCTATCACTGGCCTCACCTTACCTTGCATTCTTCTCTTTCAATCATGCTCACCTTTCATTGCATCTATCTCATTTATCCTACTTCAACCAACTTTTATCCAAGGACCATTCATCTTCTCATTTATTTTATTCTCTTTATTGTCATTTATTCCATTCTTCTCAATCATCCTCCTTCATTCACTTTTGCCCAGGGACCATCCATTTTCTCATTTACTCTACTCCATTCATCTCTTTCACTTCCGTGCCTGACACCATCATTTACATTACCATCCACTTTCCTTTTACTCCTTACATCTTCTCCTCCTTTCATACTCTAACTCTCTCCTGAAAAACACAGCCTCTGCCTCCAGCCTTTTAATCTCCTCCTCCTTCTTCATGTTTACATCAGCCATTTTCACAGTTTCATCCACCATACACTTCCAGCATCCAAACACTAATTTATGTCTCTCACTCTGACTCATCTCATTCATGCCCTTGCATGACTCCAAATCCACCCACATCTTACACCCAATCATGCTACGAGATCCTGCCTTTTTAGACTTACCTCCAGCCATTGTGTCCGAATTTAGTAGAACTAATTTGTTCTCACCTAGAAATAACTACAACAAAGCAAACTTCCTGCATTCTCTTTATATCTATTAAAACAGTCAATCAAGCCAATAACATTCCACCAAGCTAAAATAGTCAATCTAGCCAAAACAGTCAAGCCAAACCAATCCAGCTAAACAGTCAATCAAGCCGAACAGTCAGAACAATCAATTAAGCCAAACTGTCGATTAATAACCATCAATTAGTGCAATAGATCAAACCTCTAGTATTTTTTCAGTTCGACAAATGCACCTTCCCAAAATCAAAATGTTTTACCACAAATTCACAACGTGTTTCCACCACCGCGTCACGATCAATCCTTCTTCTTCTTTGTCGTGTTTATTTGGGGCTTCGAAAACTAGTCCATGTAGCCCCAGCCCCCAGGTCTGAAGGTAGGTTGATTTTTCCCTTGTTTACAATGTTTCCTTTGTTCCAACCTGCAAAAAGAGAAAAGTTCAAATATTTAGCAAAGGATAGCAAGGGTTTTGCTTTTCCATGTCCTATAAATCTTTCAATATAAACAATATTTCGTTTCACAATTTATTTTTCTCCTATTTTTTGTATATTACTTTTAAGGTCTACTGTTAGTTGCTAAGGCATGCCCGACCCAGTGCCACGCACGAGTTGTTATATCCGTACTGAAGGTCCATGCCTGGGTGGCGCAGCCTGGAGCTTCTTAAGGCCAAAAGGCAAAAATATCTTATATGACCAAAAAGATCTTAACAAAACAACTCTTGAGGGCATATCTCTGAAGGAATGAAATTAGGGCTTGTCAGAGACTAAGGAAACATCCCCTCTTACAGGTAGCAACTCTTTACAGTAACTTATTTCAGAGCTGCCTAAGGGAGTGTTTTGTTAGAAGGTTAGAAAAATCACAGGAGCATGATTATGTTATGTTTTTAGCACCTGGGGTGAGTATTATAACAATTTCTCAGAAGGTAATGTAGCATGAACGGTATCACTCAATGTACCATTCATATTTCTGTAATAGCACGTTAAAATATAAGTTAGCATTTATATCATTAAAATATGTTAGCAATTACCTAATTGAATATAAGTTTGCATTTATCTAATTTAATATAAGTTACCATTTAATTCATTAATCTCACTAGAGATTGTCGTAAAAATTATTACAGAATTTTAGCCGTGTTTTAGTCTCTTTGGCAAGGTTAGTGACAACCCAGGGATATATTTTATTTATATTAAATAATCAGATCTGAGCGTTCCAAAATAAACAAAGGACTATTAGGCTGGCAACATTCGCGGATCCTACCCCCGTTTCCGGCCCGCATGACTATGTATACTTGATCCCACGCCATCGATTTTGTTGCTATCTAGAATCCGTTTTGTGCGTAGTGGAGGTGAGCATTTTATGTCTTAAGTATTGTCAGTCTTGTCTAATTTTTGTGTTTAACTTGCCGGTGTATGTGTTATTTGGTGATGTTTAGAGTATCAAGTGTTGGTGTTTTTCACTGAGTTGTTAGAGCAAATCAAGTGTTAGGAATTGTGTCTATTGGACAATTGTGATAAATCAGTGACTGTGCTATAGTGAGTGATT
>VCRD01003494.1:32023-76806 GCA_006783055.1 Trinorchestia longiramus
CGTCCTCCCTCCAACTGCCTGCTGTGGTCGTCCTCCCTCCAACTGCCTGCTGTGGTCGTCCTCCCTCCAACTGCCTGCTGTGGTCGTCCTCCCTCCAACTGCCTGCTGTGGTCGTCCTCCCTCCAACTGCCTGCTGTGGTCGTCCTCCCTCCAACTGCTGTACACTGCGACTGCTTGGCAAATATCGCGAGTTTTGCATGACTTGAGCGGGAAGAATGGTCTAGCATACACTAGATATTTCACGCTGTTTGACATCACTCGGTCGAGCACACGCTTGCCCTCAGGATTGAGGCAGATCACATCATCAGAAGACTGGAGTAGTTTTTTTCTTTATGCTTATACGTGTACGGAATATACCGTTTTGCGGCTCTTTGGAAACTTATGCAAATTTAGGGAGAAAATAATGGTAATTGTTATAAAGTTGCAAGTTATCGTATACTTTTAAACTACGTCACATGCTTGTTATTTAACACTCCTGAAATCGAAATCGTAGCCACAGGGATACTGAATAAATTTTTTACTTCAAAAGTGTGTGCGACATCTGGAAATTCAGCCTGATGCAAATGCATGGCAAATATTTCATTCATAATCTAATGAAGCCTTTTATGAAACATGTGCTAGTTTTACTACCAAATATTTTTCACGCTGCGTTTTTTTCAATGTCTTAAAATATGCGTACGCGTTTCATCCAGTCAATATTTCTCGTGTTAATTTACACGCATTTCATTTTACCAATATTTCTGGTGTAAATTTACACGCATTTCATTTTACCAATATTTCTGGTGTAAATTTCCACGCATTTCATTTTACCAATATTTCTGGTGTAAATTTACACGCGTTTTGTGCACTTATTTTCCTGAATTTAAAGCTAGTGTCAGACTTGCTGCCGTCTTGGCAGTAACAGCAGCGGTGGCCTGCGTGAGTTATCCCTCGGGTCTCAAAAGCTCACCTTCGTCGTCCTGGAATTTCTGGGGAGCTAATTTTTCCTGGAATTTATTGTTGGGCGTTCCCTGGTGCTCTTATTCTCACTAAAATCTGGACTTTGTTCACGCGAGGCGCACAAACCAAGGAAGGAAGCAAGCAAGAATGGATTGGCCGTGGCATTTGCGGCATCAGATTCGCTTGCTCGAGTCACGAGTGAGTTCTCTACCCTCACGCACCTACCCTGACCTGCCTGCCTTTGTTCTCTCACGGAAATTTGATATTCTATGATACTTCTTCGTTCATTTTTATAAAGGCTTGGTATTTCGGAGCCCGTACAGCTTGTAGCTTTTCAATTTATTTTGGGTTGTAGTGACTTATTTTTACTGTATTTAAATTATCGGTCGGGACTTTTATGTTGCGACATAATTTCCTTGCAAGTGTGTGTGCTTAGTCTCTGCAAGCTTAAGTTAAAGAAGACAAAGTACCTGTATCTTCCGACTGTAACAACGCAGATATTCAGAGACTGACTCCCGTGCGTGAACCAAGACCTGGTCTGTGCTTTTAGACCTCTAGTTTACCGAGAGTTTAGGCTTGGGCTGGCTAGTTCTCTGTATTACATGGCGCATTGTAATATTTCACGTGTTTGCTCTGCGTCGCTCGTCACTCCACGCGCTGTATTTGGCAGGTGTAAACACGTGACATTATCAACCAAAGTCAAACTGAAGGGAGAGAAATAGAACAAAACTCCTCGTTTTTCACGAATTGTAGGTTCGGCAATTTAGACGAGGCCTCAGAATTCTGTCCTCTGAGACGTGCGTGAATAATTCCACGACACATTGGATTGTTTTCCTCAGTATTGCTATATTTTAATTTGAAGTGTAATGGGCAGTGCTGTGGTTGAATAACTTTGTAGCAGTAACACATTTTTACCGCTTGCAAAGTATGTATCATATTCTATTCACAGACGTTAAATTGTGGCATGTTAAGTATCAGGTTGTACGAAATGGAACACAGATAATGTTTTCTCACTTGATATTCGATTACATTGTGTAAACTGTCACTGTCGTTTCTTCGCCTGCGTTTGGCAATGATGAAGTCTTATCGGGTCATGCTCGATTTTGTGTATATTTTGTCATACGTTCTGCATATTCACTGATTTTGCAGTCTTTGCTTGCAACCCAATGGCATTTCCATAGATATTCTTACGTGCGATATGGTTTAATATTCTCTATGGATAGTTGTACCCGAACATGTGCTCTCAGCCATCTTCATCGACGGGAAAGTGTATTTGGTGTCCATGAAACAGTATTAGGTCGCCAAATGTGTCATGTGCTGCAATGGTGCGAGAAAGTGTTCTTGGCACGCGACGAAGAGACACGCCTGAGGCCAGTGTCCCACCCTGTCTACACTCCACGTATGGGATGGAGATGTGGTCGCTCGTCTGCATCTGGCAGTCTATGGTCTCGGGCTGGCCCTGGCTTATCACTCTGTCTGGATAGTCTAGGCATCCAACTGCTCACTGCAGCAGGCTGATATTTAATCTACTCTCATATCTCTAGTTTTTTAGAATTTTGCATTTTCATGCCTCTCAGAATTAGACCATCGTGCCTCTTACAACTACGTCTTCATGCCCCTCAGAATTAGGCCGTCTTCCAGCCACTCACTGCATGTACTCTCGTGTCTCATTCACTCTCATACTTCACAAGTTTTTCGCCTTCAAATCTTTTGATGCCTCTTAAGGCTTGCGGCTAGTCGTGTGTGGGGACAGTGGAGGCGTCCATTAGGTCTCAATGAGAAACAACTCAGCGCTGGAGGCCAGGATGAGGCAGCTAACACTCAACCGTTCGCTGGCACGCGTGGTTGGGGTCCACTAACACGTAGTCTTTACTCTTATTCATGTTTGCTCGAGTAACAATGTTGAGTGTCTCAAAGCTACTAAAACTGAGAGAAAACGCAACCTTGTAAAAGTGCTTCAACAGTTCAGGTAATTTTTATGATTTTTCACTCGAATGTGTAATTTGGTCAAAACATTTTGTTTCCGGCATTTTTTGGTAGACGTGATTGAAACATCGAGATAAGCTAATGCAGTAGATTTGAATAATACCAGCGCTTCAATTGGATTCTTGCCTCTATATCGCCACGGGAGAACACCAAAATAAATAAACATTATTATCATCGTTCATGCCTGTCATCCCTTCAGCTCATCTTTATCATGAATAAATGACAGTGTGCGCATGTACGGTACCAATCTAAATTGTTTCTTCTGTGATGTGTGCTCCGTCAAATCGCAAAACTAACTACGCGATTTTTTCACGCACGAATTTCATCTGAATGAACGTAGTTTGTGAATTCCTACATGCTCTTCCATTGCACGAGAAGGACTTCAAAGCAATTATTTCATTACCGTGAGTCGTAAAGTGAATGCATGGCTCTCCTCTCCAGCGTTATTTCGTTCTAAGAGCTCGCGTGAGCCCGGCATGAAGTTCACCAAACTGAAAATGTTCTTTGCTTCACTGACGAAATTTACTTACTTTTTCAGCACGAAGTTTCGTCGCTCTTCCGTCTTTCACTGCGCGAAACCCATATTTTTAAATTTTTTTTTGTGATTGATAGAGTACATTCTGCTAATGTTGACATCTTTTTATATTCAAGTTGTTTAGCACACTTTTAGTCGAGATTCCGATGCCCTGATTCTGAGAAAATAAGGTAATGCGGACATCCTGATGGGAATGAGATCATTGAGGTAGCTGCTGCACTGCCCCCGTTCTAATTAATCGCAGCTCTAATTAACATAATCTATATCGTGATTGTTCACTCTCTGGAACTGGCTTTGCGAGTTTGAATTTGAATGGCTTCATTAAGTATGAGTTTCAAATAGATCACAATTCATGAACTAAAACGGTTCTGCTGTACGATATCTAGAGATCGTATCATTTGGTATCAATGATTATGATTTCATGTATGCTCTTTCTACTTTACGATATGACGTTTACTGAAATAATTGTTCATCGAATTCAAATTATTTTTGTGCATGCAACGTTTTTGCGCTGTGAATATTTACATACCGGTCTTATAAGTAGTTAGAAGCTTGATTGTTGTTCTAATAAGAGGGGCGTTGCTGTTTGCAGTACAAGTCCTGTCTTGATATCACGATGTCGTGGTGCCAAAATACACTACCTCTGCTGTAGAAGTTACTTGCTTCTTTCCGATGTCAAAACTTTCGTACTCCATTATCCATATTGATGCCGAAAAGTTTGATGTTCAAGAATAATAAGCTATTCCATGGTTTTCATTTATGCTTCTGTAAACATTCGTATGAAGTGGTCTTCAACTGGTTGAGTCACTCGATATTTTGAAGAGGAAAACACCCTCATGACTTCGTCATGTAGAAACACTTACTGTGTAACTTTTTTGATCAAAAACTTCTTTAGGTTTGAATGATTTGACCAAGTGTAGTACAGGAATTGATTAAATCTCTGCGACCCACAATTTTTTAACGTTTCTTCGCGTATGATTGTTCATTATTACTGTTCAGTTTATAATGCAAACCCAACGTTTCTATAGATGTTGGTTTTTGTCAATGAAATAACAAAATTATGTAAACATGAATGACTTGGTGTTAATTAATTGACCGGGTTTTATGTGTATATTAGCGCTAATAAATAGCATGCGCTTTCACTGTACGTGTGTAGTCGTATCAGTTTCTAAATTGTAAATTAAAAGCACATTTTCGATTGAATGGTGAAGTTGGACCTGATGATGCATTACCTATTGCAAAGTGGTCGTTATATGACACGTACGTGGATGCAAGTTCAGCGTTTGTGAGGACAGTGATTGTGTCTATAATTTAGTACGAAATGACAGTACAGTTACATGTAACGATGTTCAAGAAGCTTATCAGACCACGATTCTCGTACGCGCTGGCTTTGTTCATTATTCTCAATAACGTGCCTATCATTTACAGGTCACTGTTGCCTAGTCATCAGTATTATCCTCGGACAATGTCGGCTATTGTATGACGTTGACATTGGCAGTGTCACGCTTCCTGTGCCAATTGAGGCATTGTATCCCATCTTTTGGAATGCCCAGCCTCAATTTATTGCGCAAGCGAGAGAGGAAATAGTGTCACTGTTCATCACAGACTAACACTATTGTACACTACATTTCTATAGGTAATTCGTGGTAAATGTACAAGTTTCGAGTATGAGCGTAGTTGTTGAACATTGAGTGATGCTGTTGTGCTAACTTTTACATTAGCGCCTGAGTGAATTTGTTCGTTAGTATGAAACGATCTACGATACGGGATGACCCAAGTTACTGAGTTACAGCAGTTTGTTTCACTGTAGGAGCGCCAGGCTCAGAAGTGGGCGTCTGAGAATCAAGAAGAATCTCCATAACACGAATACAAAATATTTCATGGTCACCTTAAGATCCCGTGTCTCGAGTCAGAGCCGAACAATGGAGAGTCATTGGAGCTTGTGTGATCTTGAGCTCAGTGTGTGTGCTTTGCAACTTTTGTTCTTCCGTTAAATAAGTGAAGGTGACCTGCACTGAGTCACCGAGGCGTATTCACCTTCCTCCACGAAGAGGCTGTCGTTCATTTATAGTGTGATGTTTGTTATTAGATTTACACTGTTTCGTTACCCTCTTTCAAATGAAGTATTGGTTAATTCATGCTCACGTATGTACTAGTAATTATTTTCCTGTTTGATATTTAGATTTTGACGTATGAGAAGTTACGGTTTGTTGCAGCAACTGCTGCCTCGTACATTCAGAAGTGTGGCATGCGTGACTAGGGGAAGCTGCTGGTAGGCCTACCAATAGTCAGTCGTTCGGTAGACATGTTTTCAGTTGTAGCGTGTTGTTGGTGAACGCGAGTTTCAAGGTTGACATGCGTTGACAACTGTACGTTTTTAGAACGCATGTCTTTATGGATGATTTTGTGTTAAAAATTAGTTGGGGTTAATTTATTTATTTCGTTTTATTACCATATTTACGAATTTTCTGAGTAGACTGTATACTTGTGCAGTAGTTATACATAATTTTCTAACATTATATGTCAATTGTGTCACAGTCATTTGATTATAATAAAACTTCTTGATGTATTATCAAGTATGGACTTGCCAGTATATCAGGTCTTCATATGGCTTGTCTTGGACTCTGATGCGCAGTGATATGAAGCTCTCACTAAACGGCTACGTTTTAAAACAACTTGCTGCTGAGTCTGGCCATTGAGAGTTGCGTCAGAGCGTGAGTGATGGCAGGCTGTGTCGTGCACAGTGTAAATGCTTGGCAAATGAGCTTGTAACGTCCGAGCAAATGTCTACCTTCACGACGAGACCTGTTTTGTTCATCTTGATTGGTGAGGCCTGGACTTCTTGTATGCACTAGTGATGAATGATACAAAAATGACTATAAAATTGAAATTTCCTAACTCACATGATTGAACTTTTTGTGCGTTTTAAAATGAGGATATATCATTGTTTTAACATGGTTGGTTTTTTACCCTTGTCCTTGATTTCTTTGATTTCAGTGTGTACAAGAAAACCCGTTTTTCAAATAAAATATTTTTCCAATGGGAATGATTACATAAGATGAGAGTAATCTGTAAATTGTAATGTCTTATGAGAGCGTGCCAGAGCTTCATGATTGTGCGAGACCATATTGCTGAATCTAGGAAGCAATCGTCTGATTACCTGTGAATGTCAGTCGCCTTGTTTATATCGTCATTGCCGCATGCTTCGCATCTTTCCCTACGGTAAATGCCCGTCATTGTTCCTTCTCATTCCGCTAAGAGTATAGGCAGTCGTGCGGTCTGACTCGAGATGTTGTCTATTAGTCAGAGAGACTTGCATTCCAGCGTGTTTTTAGTTCGCTAAATTTGTCGTCTTTAACAAATGAGTGAGAAATAAATGTGGCATAGTTTTCAAACCAGTGACATTAGTTGTGTCTTTTTATTATGGATAAACATGTATTTTGTGTGTTCTTTGGCTAGCCCAACACCAACGTGATGTTGCAGTTGCATTACAGAAGTTAGTGCATGACGGAGTAGTGATTAATTTGACGTGGTCATGTCTTCAAATGTAAGCCAGGTAAGTCTTCTACTCTGCAACTGATGAACGATTTAGAACCATTTTGGCGCTGCATTTTCGATCGATTGGGCCAAATGTTGAAACATTTAAAAGCGGGCGAAGTGAAGGTCATATCTTTGGGGCTTCTCATGTTTCAGCTCTCATTGTAATTTATTACCATTGGTGTTCGTTTCTAAAGGATTATTTTTGATACGAAACATTTCGAAGCAATGACATTCACGTGTACTACTCATCCCGATCATTCAAATATCAAAACTTGAGTTAAACTCGCACCATGACACACAACCAGGAGGAGGACTTGAATTTGAGAGACGAAAGTAGGTATGTATTATAGATACAGACGTAGTGTATTTAGATTTTTCTGATTGAAGAATGAACGAACTTATCCTCTTTAATACCACACTTTGCCGCCGGTTGATGTGTTCTGAATGTGTTGGCAAGAGAGCAGCTTCAATGGACGATAATTAACACAGTTTCCTGCAAACAAAGCTTATCAATCAACTTCATTGAGACGGACTGCTCTGCACTGGACTGATGCCCTCCTGCTTCTGATCAGTAGTTTGCCTCTCTCTTAGCACCAGCGTAAACTAAGTTAAAGGAGCGTTCTTTAATTAGCACTGTCATGTCTGTCTTATCTCACACACATTTTGTGCCGTCTAATCTAATACTAAGAATGGCCGTCGTGTGTTTGTTTATATATTTATTTATATATATTTATATATATATATATATATATATTTATTTATATGTTTCGTGTTATTTTCAAAAAAATTAGAGATCCAGAGCCTTATATACCGAGTTCGGCGGGGTATTGCCCTATGATTCGGGTACATTGTACCCGAATATGACACGAATTGCAGAGTTAATAGCAACAGTAGAAAACTAAGTGTCTTAGTTTTCACTATGAATGTCGCCATTAAAGAAATACTCAATTAAAACGTTTGTCCTTTGTAAATATATGTAAAACTAAATATATTGCATTGCGTTCTTATATGTAATTT
Source organism: Trinorchestia longiramus (assembly GCA_006783055.1). Classification (NCBI taxonomy): domain Eukaryota; kingdom Metazoa; phylum Arthropoda; class Malacostraca; order Amphipoda; family Talitridae; genus Trinorchestia; species Trinorchestia longiramus. The sequence continues at coordinate 40,041 of VCRD01003494.1, forward strand.
AATTTAATACCTTTCCAACAGTATTTGCCATCATTTTTGATGGCACGGATATTATCACAAAATCTCTGCCGTCATTTTTGACGGCTGAGTTCACTAGTCTAATTTAATTTATGTAGCACGTGCTTTGCTCTTGTTCTGAGGAGTTCATGATCGATATTACGAATGAGTTCTGGTGGCTTCCTGCCTTTATTTGCCACTATTATTATTTATCAGAATGATTTTTGCAAATAATAACTCGTGTGACTGTATTCCTATTCTATTTCAGTCATTACTTGTGAATGAAGTTGACATCTCTTGGTTAGAATATTGTTACTACAGGGTGTCTCAAAAAATGTACTCACCCTTTAACCGTTGCTAACATGCTGTCTTCTTTATGTTGCAGGTGTGAGGTTCGAACCTTTGCGAACATGATTCTTTAATCACATTTAATCATGTTCGCAAAGGTTCGAACCTCACACCTGCAACACAAAGAAGACAGCATGTTAGCAACGGTTAAAGGGTGAGTACATTTTTTTGAGACACCCTGTATTTTCGTAGAGGCATGATGAGGCGAGCATGTGTGGCGCTGCTTGCTGGTATTGACGCAGATTCCAGCAGGCACTTGCCTCGGTCTTCCTGGAACGCGGTTTCTTCCTCTTGGAGGACATCCAATTTATCAGTGTTTTGCCTCGGTGTGTATCACCTCAACAGTGATGGATATTCTTTTTTCCTGTAGGGGGACTTAGTTCTGGTCTCAAAAAATGTTGCATCTTTCTATTGGTGCTGCGGATGTACTGAAATTGATGTATGGTTTGGGTTAACTTGACGATTTAGATAAAATGTCGTCAGCATCTAAATTTTCTGCGGGCTGGTATTGGAGTTAGTAGTTGTCTGGTTGGTTGGTTGGTGCTGTACTGTTCTTTACTCTGTTTTTGGCTTGTTTTTGTAAGACCGTCTGAAAAGACAAAAAAGCTACATACATATTGGGATGCTGACGGGGTACTTTGACATGTGTTTAATGTATTAATAATACATATCACATGCGCTTAGTGCATACGTTCTCATCTTAGTGACTAAATGTGTCTCCTAGTGTTCCTATGTAGGCATCACCCCATGTGGAACTAGCAATACTTGTTGCAAACTGCGATAGATTAAATGGATTCACGAAGCATGTCCCACTACTTCCCTCTCTCCATGGGGACGACTAATCAAGTACGTGCCTCTCCACTTTTTCCAAGACGCCGCCTGCTTCTCAACTTCATGCGGAACTTTTCGTTTCGTAGAAAGTTACTTCAGCTGCTTCATTTCCGCTGGCGCGACTAAGTTGATGATTTTTTTATAAGATTTAAATATAGGTTAGTGTGTCAGTACTCAGAAACTTAGCTGGCATTTTAATGGTTAAAAATGAGGGTGACTAGTTTCTATTGCCATCGGTCGTGTTTGAAAATTATTTTTATATCGGGGCATACGGAGTTTAACTTTTTTCAAACCATTGAGATGATAATGGTACACGTTGATTAAGTTTATTAATTTTCTGTAACAAAATAGTCGTTGATACTCTACAGGAGTTACTTGATGGTTTTTGTTGAACGTTCGCTTGATATCAAATTTATTTTTATCATAATTACTTTGGTCAGGTGTATAGATGTACATAATAGCTGTTGAATTTTATAAATTGTTGCTGCGTGTCAATTATTTTGTCTTGTGAAAATTCAAGCCTAAATCTAACATATTCTTCTCCGTATTTTTCAAGGTTAAGGCGATTATGAATATTCCAACATAACCAGCTTTGTAGTGACTGAAAATTTTCCTTCGTTGCCGATTTTAGGCACTTTGTTCCTTGCAATTATTTGGTATGCATCCTTACAAAAAGGCTGCAGTCCAGGCCAACGCTTGACTGAAGCAAGCTTACAATTCTATGAATTGAGGTGAATTTATTGCATAGAATTTGCATGTACAGCTGGGAAAACTGCGCTTGATTTGCATTTGTTTATTGAGGGCGTCGCTGAGCGTCGGCGTCCACTTTATCGCAGCTCTACCGAGAAGCTTCACCTGACTCCGACTCTGCAATCCCGAATGGACACAGAAAAACCTGTTCTTTTGCTCTTCGGACTCCTGCTCTGTGAATTTTTGTACGTTCTGTTTCGACTTCACGACTCTGATCTGTCTTAACTGCTCTTTTTTTTATCGGGATTACGTAAAGTTTAGTAAGTTCACCGATGCTATGTGCGGGAGCAAGCAATCCTCGATTAGCGCAAAACAAATAGTGGAGCAGTTATCGTGAATTTGCACGCCAATAAATATTTACGATGCTTCAGTATCGTAGGTGTTCTATTACATGTAATAGAAAGCAGTAGTGTAACATTGGCTGCAAACTAATGGAACCCCACTACAAAATATTGTAAAGCTGCAAAGAATTGAATAAAAATAGAGCCTTACCAATGTAATAATATCTGTATTTAGATTTAGAGTATGATTTTAAATTCACGTTGTCATTTTTTAGAGCATATTTCAATAAAAAATGGTTCAGAAAACCTGCATCTTGTCGAGCATAAAATAAACTGGACGTGTTGTGAGCACGACGGTAGCAAGAACTACCAGTAGGCGAAGGGTTAAAAACGCTATTGTTGTTGCTTATGAATAATTGTATGTTTGTGTTTTGATAATATTAGTTTATCTGACGTTGTGTTATGATAACTTAGGTTGTGAAGCTTCATGTCGACTATGCTTTTCACTGCCACGTGGCGCAAAGAATAGCAGTCAACTCGCAATAGTATTTTCCTTGTTTGGTTGATGTTTCTCCATGATCCTCGAGTGGTAGAAGCTTGTGGTCCTAACACTTCTATCGTAATACGACAGCAAGACTTTGAAAGTAGAAATGATGTTAGGTAGATTGAGCAGCTCTCTAGGGCCCGCATGCAACAAAACTTCGTTATTTTTGAATAAAAAAAGCTTCTGGATTAAATATTTTATTCTACTTTAAAACCCTTCTTACGCAGAACTCATCTCGTGAACGCAGTTTTCCTAGCCTTCAAGAAAATGCATGGGTTCACTAGCAAACCGCATGAATATATTGTTCATTGTTTCTAGTAATACTCTTGTGAATTTGGGTTTGATATGATTAACCCTGTGGTGAGTGACTGGAATAACTCTGGTGTTAGCTTACGCTCCTAGCACGCTTTCCTTTGGCCAAGTTCACTTCCTAGAAAATTTGAGAGAAAAATCTAGCGTGTTACATGACTTGAATTAAGCATTTTTATTGTGCCATTTTTCGTCTGTTTTAGAGAAACAATGATGCGGACGAGAAATATCTTTCGGTTAATACATTTAAGAAACCCAATACTAACATAGAGGTTTGCTATTTATTCCATATTTTACTACCGAGTATTTTTAGCTTATAAAGTTATGGTATATTTGCATCTTTGTGGTGCATTCCTGCGTTCACTGCTTGTATGCTGAAATTTTTTTCAAGAATACTTCGGGTGTAACTTTAATTGTAAATTCTCGTGTTTCATTGCATTGCCACTCTGTGTACGTCAGCGTTTGCGCTCATTTATTCTTTTTCTAATTTTCCCTGTGCAGTGTGATCAATTTGTGCAGCGTCAGCATTTTCGCTGCAGTCGATGACATTAAGTTGATATCTTTTGCCCAGCGCTTGCCAGAATTTTCTTTTAATACCTGCACATTACACGGACCTCTAGCATCTTCACTTCTTCTGGTGGTATTTCCATTGACTCTGAAGGAAGTTCGTTGGAACTTTGTGAATTAAAAGCAATTGAAATATTTTACTCGTACTTTTTTAACTGGGCTTGATTTATGTATCTGCCAGTGGCGTGTTGACAGTCCTTAAGTTAATCAATTTCTCAACCGTATTCAATAAGAAAGTACAGTATTAGAGAGAGTGAATGTTTTAAAGGAGGGTATATGTATGTATATATATATGTATGTATATATATGTACATAGAATAAATCTCACTACACTTCGGTGAAACAGTAAAAATTAATTTCTGCAAAAAATAGTAGAGGAACAAGATACAAGTTTGGTAATGGATACCGACATTGAAAAACTAGCAAAGAGTAATCCATGGATGAAGGTATTCAGTCAGGCTAGCGCTAGTGTACACACGTGTGTTACCTGTCTAGTTATTTGTGCGTTGTGTGATCATTCCTAGAAATTCAATTGCTGCTTAACAAAATTAACACTGAATTTTAGCATTCTTTGTATCCTTGGTTCATTTAATTGCTAAGCTATTTTTAATTTTCTTGCTAACTTAATTGGCAGTATGTTGTAGTTTTCGTCTATTTAAATAGAATGGTACAGTTTTGGAGTAAAATAGAATATGGCAACAGAATCAAGCTAACATATATTCTTGGGTTGCTATAATGTCTATAATTAATGCAAAAGTCACGCACACGCACCTCGATCACGCAACTTCTAATTTATATATTTTATTTACTCGAAGAAGACATGGCACTTTCAAATAGAATAGAATAGAATGAGGCTATAGGAACGATCCTTCTGGCCCATTCTTGGGTCGGATAATTACTTCGATAATTATTCGGTTGTTTACCCAAGTCCCATGCCGTATTTCTAGCCGCGTCAACCATGTCGGCAGCGGGATTCGAACCCGGGTCTTTCCGCTCAAAAGCAGACTCGCTCACCAGTCGACCAAGCTGATGATGTATACTTTTTTGCGCTGATGTACACTAAATAAGTTGCTCAAACCGTTTAATTATCTCATTTGGTATATCTCTGAGGATACATTCACATAGCATGCCCGCTTCATTGTTTAGATCTGGCTGTGTTTGTAGAATGTTTCCCATTTAGAGTTACTCATTTCGTCTAGAACTTGATGAATCTGTCGCAGTTGAACATCTGTGGGCTTTCATAACTTACTGTCTTCTGTAAAAATTTTATTCTTGAAGCTTATTTCTAGTGGTGAAATGCTGGTTAATTTGGTGCGTCTGGCAAAGAGAGAATTTACTTGTCATCGAGTAGTGTCACTACTTATTTATTTACTTTATTCTTTATTTATTTACTCGTCAGTATCGAGTAGTGTGACTAAGTTTTTATGAGTGCAGTTCGATCATTTGGCTTGTGGTTATACCTACACACAGATCAAATTTACTCAAATTTTGAGTTGTTTCAAGGGATTAGAAATATCTCATACTTCTTAACCAATGTTAGTTGTGTTGATGGGGTGGTTAATTCAAGCATACATTAGTAATCCGGCCTCTTGAGCATGTTGTGTATGGTGCTAAGAGATTTTACACCAGCATTTAGTTGTAATCGTACTTATTTACCATTGTCTAGTGTGTTACTGGGATACTTAACTCAAGCATGCATTCATAATCGGTTATTTTGAGTGATCATAAAGCGCTGTGGTCATCATGCTGCTCGCCAGCGTCCTGCCACACGCGTGTCAGTGCGCTCGCTGCTTGTATCCCTTCAACGCTGCGCTATCTAGAAATGCAGGCACTTGCTCTCCTGAGAATCATAGCGTCAGCATTGTGTCGTCGAGTCAAGTTTTCATTTTTGATATCCGCCGAACGCATATTTTCCTCTATCGATTACACTATATATGCGTTGCTGCGGTACTGAAAACGGATGATTCATTCTGATTACAATTTTTATTGTAATTTCCATCATTGTAGTTTATATTTCGAGATCGGACGATTTCTGTCCTCTCATGTCATTAACCTGTAAGTAAATTTGTGGGCTACTCTACCGTCAAGGCCTACTAGACGGTACCGTGTTAACTGAACTTGGTAAATTATTGTTAATGTCGGTGATGGTCTACAGTTGTAGTTGTGGCCACCTGACGATCAAGTGACCCAGAGCTTGACCTCTCCAAGTTGATTGTCACGGTCAGTCGGTCATCATGATCTCATTTAACACATTCATTGCGGTTGCCTAGCCGCTGCAAATCTTTATTTTCTACATACAGTCACTAGAAAGCTTTGAAAGAATTATAGAACCTAACCTGAGGGACCTACCGGTGGGTCATACCGCAATGAATGTGTTAAACCGTCATTGCTATTGACTCACTAACCGAGACTCTCTTATCCAAGTGACGTGGGTAGATGCCTTCTTAATGTAAGGAACTCGGATGTAATGCGTTGAAAAGTTGCGCAGTAGTTTTCCAATAGCTGTTAATGCTTAAAACCACGCGTCATTGTGTAATATTTTTGCCCTAGCTGCTGAGGAGTTCCCTTCAAGTGCAAGCAGTTTCCCGGATGGTCCCAAGAAGTGTACAATTAATCTTAACCCTCCATGAAATCGTGATTTCATAAGGACGCAGTGGTTTCATGTACTTCTTATTGTATTTGAGATATACAATCGTAGAAAGCTTGAGTTATCTCGCTTGGATGTCCGAGAAGAAAGAAATCACTGGCAGGATGTAATTCTTTCATTTATTACATGAGTACAGTAAGTATGGCACTTGAGGCGCGCTGTGTTAGTATCATTAATGCTTCTTTGACGAAGTCGAGGGCGTGTTAAGAGACTGAGCGCGTGCTGCAGATATGGTCAGTCACTTTACGCTGCTGATATTGTCCTGCTCACTGCGTTATTGAGTAGTAGATGCTCTGTCTCTCACGGCACTCCCACTGCATGTCCTTCTTTGTGCTAAGTAAACTGCTCGTAAATCACACTTGTGTTTTCCTTACAGAGAAGAACTTTTATCTATTCCTGTATTGTATTTTTGGGCCTTTGTCTGTATTTTCAATGCTAGCCAATACTGATGCAAACATGGATAAATTTTTGACATAAGCCTGTTTGATGCTGACATTACTGCGTATGATTGAGGAGGCCCTACGTTCATGCTGAATCTTACGTTCATGCTGAATCCAACAACTTGAGGATCAACCACTCACTACTTCTCAGCCAGGATAAATTTCTTTTTTTAATCATTTTAACCATCAATGTTTTGTAGAACTCGTTTTTTCCTAAAATTTCGAAAAATTTGAAGATGAATACGTAAGTAATTTGAATATTAAACGTGACGATCTGTTTCCTGTACGGTCTACTAATGTGAAGTAGAACGTGATGCACAAAACAAGCAGTACACAACTCACGACTCACACGATTAGCACAATTTTATATCGATGGTTCGGGACCAGCAGCAGACTAAAATTTACCATCAATTTTTTTTTCTCAGCGTTGGGGTCGTCTTTCAATCAAGTAAAGTAAAACAAAGTTACTCGTTCACGACATTCATATGGTACTATAGATGGTGACGTTTATGTTGGTTAAACATTAAATTGATGCCGCTGTCTCGTCGTCCAGTTCACGAGCAAGCCATTGGCTGAACTTCGAACATCTTACAAATGTTTCGTTAACGGACTGGTGGAATTGAACACGGTTTTCCTCCGTCCTGAGATCTACATGAAATCCAAGCTTCTCCCACCACTGCATGTATTCAAGCAGTTACCTCATCACTTCCATTCTCAGCCGGAGCGACGCATTGATGTTAGGTCCAGTTGCAGCTTTCAACCGTTGGCACGGGCCACTCAAATTAATGACAATTCGTAATTGCTAAACGCAATTGGCTGCATGCCTAGGAGATAAAACTAGCTTGCTAGCTTGCAGTATTATCAATTGAGAAGTTTGATGGTACACACGTATGACAGTTTGCATGAACCTGGTAAATATTATCGGACTGTAAGATGAAATTGGTATTCTAGTCTATAGCTCAAATTCATTCCAATGCTCGAACAAATGGCATGGTAATGGATAGCTTGACTTGACAAGCAAGCAGTGGGATTGACTAATAAAACTGACGACCCAGTGGATGTTGAGGGACAGAGAGTTTGTGCTCAAACTGGAATAGGGTGGAACGATGCAGACCATGCCTTCTGAGATAGTGTGAACAACGAAGCATTAAGTGCATGCCAGAAGAAAGTGTGGGATGCTTGTATTCCTGAGAGACAGAAGAATGACACTCAAGTAGGATAAAGGGACAGTACAGAGATGATAAGCTCGGGTCTTGTTGGGCGCGGCCATGCATTCCAGTTACTGTTCAGATCATATCTGGTGACCCCTACGCACCGCCACAGCTACTCGACTCTTCATTTACAAGTGTTGCGTTCTGACGATGCTGGTGCGATTACACTCACCATCTCGCACCTTTTTAAAAGAAAGGTTTTAAAGAAGAACAGGCTAAGTTTGCCATATAGGTGTTTATGAAATAGGTTTTAATCTATTTCCGTAGAAAATACAGTATTCAACTTCTCTCTACATGCCGAAATCGTAGCAGTGAAATGGTTTTGGTGAAAGGATTGACATGAACTTTAGCCGTCAAGCTCATTTGCAAGTGTGAAACTTATTTCAGAAGACCTCCTGTTGCCCCTGCGTAGACTTCGCTCATTACGCTGGTATCTGTACATCTGAAGCGTCTTTTCATACGTTGAGTGCGGTATATGTATGCATCGTACGTGGCAGTAATTATATTTCGCACTTGTGCAAGTTTAGCTTTGTTTCGTGGTAATAAGATTTAGCATGACGGCATTCTATGTTCTTTCTTGTGGTTAGCAATTTTCTCGTCAGCGGACTTGCTTCAGACTACACTGCGTGGCCAAAAAACGTTCAGTGTAGTATTTTGTTAATGAGCTATTGACCCTCTTTTTAATCAAATTATAGTTCCCATGCAGCTTCGTTAGCAAGCTAATACCGTCACGTATTTGTTTCGCTGTATAAAATTAATCCATAGTTGCAGAAGCTTGCCTCGATATGCCGGTGTTCAGTGGTCATTTTATCACAATAAACCGATGGTGAGCGTTTCTTCACCAGCTTGGTCGACTGGTGAGCGAATCTGCTTGCGAGCGGAAAGACCCGGGTTCGAATCCCGCTGCCGACATGGTTGACGCGGCTAGAAATACGGCATGGGACTTGGGTAAACAACCGAATAATTATCGAAGTAATTATCCGACCCAAGAATGGGCCAGAAGGTTTGTTCCTATAGCCTTATTCTATTCTATTCTATTCTCTTCAAAGCCTCGTCGTGTTAAGCATAAACGAACACTCTCATCTTTTATGAAACAATGTTGTCAAGTGATGAAAAGCAGACGCACGCAACGGCAATGCCAACTTTAGTGACTAGAATTTTTCAGTTACCTTCGTGTTGCTGTACTTTGTGTGAATATTTATTGGCGTATTTTGTTATATTTTATTTTTGTGTGCACAGTTCTACGTTGTGAAAGTATTTCTCTCTGAAGGTGAACTCGCATGAGTGGTATCTACCATCACGATTTAGTTGAGCGACAACGTCGCGATGTTTTCGCAGAAAAAATTAATTTAAAAAATTATTTCAGGTAGGAGGAATAAGTGATATTTTGGCTTCATTTTTTTTTGCTGCTTACTGTCATCGTTTTCTTAAATTGATGTGCCAACTGACTGTAATAACAATACTTACACCTGAGCTCAGCTCAATCACTGCCGCTACGAATGTTTCGTGTCATTTTAGAAAGCTGCCTCCTCAAAGTTCCCCTGTGGCTGCATTTTGAAGCATCGTCGCACACACGGCACCGGGCACACAATGCTCTGAACTCAGGCGTGGGTGTTGTCACTTGAAGGAGTGGGACACTTGATCGTGTTCGTTTGCAATTCTTGTGTTGTGCTGATGCCCTCAGCTATGTTTATGGCTTAGCTTTGGACCTCTCCGTAGTTTTTGTGCTCATTTGACTTCCTTCGTTATGTTTGGCAGCGTTTGTCTGCTGTAGCATCACATGCGTGTCTCTATTCGTCCATATTTCATTCTGTCAACCCGCCATTGTGTTGTGGCTAGTGTACTCCGATGCTGCTGCCCATCCATTGACCACTCGTGCTCTTACTTGATGCGGAACTGCTCGCATACTTCCACCTACATTGGTGACCACGGAAATTTAATCCTACTGGTTTGATTCTACAGTTACACACGAGTCCAGTTTAAAACTTTCACTCAGCTGACTTGCATTGTGGTTACTAACTTTCTTTCCTGATGTATGCATATTTGTGCGTACTATCTATTTTTATATACTTTTAGGATTGTGCCTTCGTTAGAGTGATCTATTCATTCGTTTTTTTTGGTTAGGCTACACTGCTCAAGATCTCATCAGTATAATTTTCCTTCTGTTAAAAGTATAGTAGAATATATACTCTATAGAAGTAATCATGTTTCATCACTACTACTTCACTATACAGAGCTGTACTCGGGAACATGTGATAGGTAAGGCTTCGTCCCATTCGTTTTTATTGTGAGCTTTTGTTTTCCTTCTGGTGATCCCTGCGTGCGACGGGAGCACTCGACCCGAGCTGTCACTCACCACAGTGCGTGTTGTAGCGATCCTCGGTGTGGTGACTACTGTCCTGTTCCTCAGCTACGCGTGATGTTTCTCATCTCCACGTCCTGTTCCTCAGCTACACGTGATGTTTAACTCACGTCCTGTTCCTCAACTCCACGTCCTGTTCCTCGACTCCACGTCCTGCTCCTCAACTGTACGTGATGTTTAACTCCTCGTCCTGTTCCTCAACTACGCGTGATGTTTAACTCACGTCCTGTTCCTCAGCTACACGTCCTGCTCCTCAACTCCAGTCCTGCTCCTCATCTCCACGTGATGTTTAACTCCACGTCCTGCTCCTCAACTCCACGTGCTGCACGCGCCGTCTTAGCACCTGCACAGAGCACGTGGCTCCATAAATCCAAAAGAATGGCGTGTTTTGAGGCAAGACTACGCCGAGGGCTCTAAAAAAATTGAACTTGTTCCATGTAGTTTTCCTTTGTTTGCTGCTCCATTGTCTCAGTCTTAGTTATGTGCAGTAAATTCATATATATATATATATATATATTATATTAATTATATTATATATAATTAATTGTGTATAAAATAATTTTTACAGCTTTTGCACTACAAATTTTTCTTTAACATTCCATCTTTCTGTTACTAAATTTTGTTTCTTGAAACTTGCAAAATTAGCCCTATTTCAGTTCTCAGTTCAGTTTTCTGTATGAAGTTGCAGAAATTAATGACGTGTTAACTGTGGGCATTCAAAAGGCTTCATAGAAAGGTTTTTGTTGATCACTTTTGAACTCAGAGTCACGACTCGCTCCTGCTTGTGTCTCCTTGCTTGTGTTGCTGAACATCAGGTGTTGTCTTGTGGGTGCACTCCTGCACTGCTGTGTTGCACCTCCTGCCCTGTGGCTGTGTTGCACCTCCTGCCCTGTGGCTGTGTTGCACCTCCTGCACTGTGGCTGTGTTGCACCTCCTGCACTGCACCTCCTGCACTGTGGCTGTGTTGCACCTCCTGCCCTGTGGCTGTGTTGCACCGCATGCACTGTGGCTGTAAACAAGACACTCAGAGTTTCTTGTAGCGCTTTATGGGTCCTGGTCTTCCTGTCCACAGTTATGTATGAACATGTACATACTCATACGCTGTACTTGTGCCTTCACGTGTGCATGTATTTTCGCTAATGTACTAATTATTAAGGTGTATTGAGCTATTCATTCAAGTTTCCCCTGTGTAGGCGGGCACAGCTGCTGTGTGTTCAGCGTGCTCGGAGGTGTGGCTGCTCAAGCGGGAAGATTGATTCTCCACTTAGCGTGTCTTGTCTCCAGAATTTTGGAAGAGTAGATAGAATTTTTCACGTCAGTGGGTGGGTCGTGGTAATGAAGACCTCGTTCTCGTGTCGTTATCGCAGCCTGACGCGTTTTTCTTACCTTTTTTTGAATCTGTTGTCACTCTCGTCGCTTGTTCGTAACGATGTTTTTCGTAGGATTACATTTTTGCCATCGTTTCCTAGTTATTTATTAAGGCAATTTGTGACGTGTTTCATGGTTCCGTCGCTTTCTTTTAGATATTTTTCCTTTTGCTGTAGTGTTTCTACTCTATGATCGTGGTCTGCGTACCCTTTTGCTTTACTTTAGTAATCGTTTATTACCTTGTACGTGACTTTACTTCTCCGTCTCTCCTGAGGACCATCTGGTCAGTGTCACTGGCCCTTGCGTGGTGTTGTTCAAGTGAATGCTCCACAGCACACACATTCTAACCTCTGCATTAGTGGACCTCAACATTGCCTGACAATATAGAGAAGCGCCAGAAAATCTGTGCTTTATGGCTCAAGCACCTAAAAATCATTTTAAATTTAGTTAACCATATGACAATTATTGTCAACTGTGCGAAAATTGTCACTGTGCAAATTGCGTTATAGCCTTGAGTGTGTGTCTCGCTAGTCTCCATCAGGATTACTTTTCCTTGCTCCCGTTCCGAGCTTTCACTTCGTACCATCAAGTGATGAACTGTGTGCACTTAATCATTCACTTATTCTTAATGATAGTCTAGTGGCTAGAGATAATTGATAACATCCCAGTTTCTAGTTCACGCATGCACTTACTCTTGTTCTCGTGTAGCAATTTTTTATGAACAGCTCTAACCACAATTCAATCAGAGACGAGGTCGTCGTGCTATTTACGTGGGCACTTGGTGTCGCTAATACAATATGCATGCACTGCGTCGTAAAGCTTTTATACATACCCTGTTGCCACCACCAACTATCTCTTGCTTTTGTCTGAGTGGGATGTTGTTTATCTCTTCAAGTGATGCCTTAAATGGATCTTTATTGCCGCCAAAATAAAGCCTGGTAGCGGCGAGTATCAAGTCACTGCCTCAGAGCTGCTCACATGTTCTCTCTATCTCAGACCATTAGCCTCTCTAGGCACTCACTCCTCTGTCATGTCTCCGCAAGTCTGTAGCCTTCCCTTTTGTATCTTCACAAACTTTACTTCATATTCATTAATATACTCCCTATAAATGCTAACTGTTCAGAGGACTTGCCGCTAACGGGTCTGGGATAAGCCAGCAATTCTACCGAGTATTTAATCTTCACTAGTTTGTGATATCGGAAGGACATACATAATATTTACATTAACGAATATTTATTCATTCATTGAAGGACAGAAGCACCTGAAAACCTTTTTTTCATCCGGTATGCTCTGTTGTTTTTAAATAATACGTTAATTCTAATTTAAATTTTACACGCTGTATTTCCTTGTTCCAAGTATGATGTATTTTCTGCGAAACCGTTTGATAATCTTTATTGATATTCTTCACCCGAGTTCTAAAAAATTGAAACGTTGGGTGCATTGAGCAAATAAATTGAGATCGCAATTGAGATCATGCAGGTAGTACAGTGTGCCAGAGCATCGTGCACGTATTCAACTTTCTTACTTAGTTCAGCAGTTTGGGAAAGTTTCTTGCACTCACGTTGTCTGGTGGTGGCTCAGTTGAAAGTCTTGTGGCTGCTGTGGTGCTCCTGAAATGAAGTCTCCTGCTGAGGTTCAACCTATGTAGATGTATCTCTGCTAGTTAAAATTATTGATGCTTGCCATCTGTAGTCAGACTATGAAGGTTGTTACTGTAATTCTGAATTCTCTTGGGAAAACATGGTATCAATATTTAAGTCCATTTTAAGCTGAAGAAATTCATGCTTTATCAAGAAGAAACATGAAATATTGATAGTGAACAAACCTAGTGAGTGAAAAATAGCACTCCACACCAATCATGAGACGAGCGTGGGTGTGTGGAGTGCGAGGCACAGCAGCGAGGGCAGGATGCTGCAAGGCTAGGCGGAGTCTCGCACCTTGTCTTGCTCTTAATGACATCCTCCCTCTAATGAGGCGGTCTACAGGACACACACTTGCCTCTGTGCTCTCTGCCTTCGCCACGCTCCATGCGTCAGTGCGCAGTCCCGTGTACCTGTTTTGTGTAGATTTAGGCTTAGGGTGGCAGCCAGGCACCTCACGATCCGTGATGCTCAGGCACCTCAGGATCCGTGATGCTCAGGCACCTCAGGATCCGTGATGCTCAGGCACCTCAGGATCCGTGATGCTCAGGCACCTCAGGATCAATGATGCTCAGGTACCAAAGAAAAGTCTTGCTAAGTACACAGAAATAGTTACTGAGCAGTCGAGTAGTCTAGAGGCGGGGCAGTTAGTGTGCAAAGTGTACAGGCTGCACAGAGTGTGTACTGTGGAGAGTATTCGGAAAGGTTTGGGTTGACCATCGAAATAAAATTTCTGAATTAATCATTAAATAAGGCACTGTGAGCACAAAAAACCATTTTCAATAAAATTGTGCTTGTTTTTTAAGGGTCGTTCTTTTTCGATATAGTTGTCTGAAGGCTCTGCATTCCGAGTGAAATGGCTTAATTTCATAAAATTTAGACGCCCACCCAATAAGATGACAACATAACTTTAGATTTGAACTAATAATAAAAATTGTCAATAATGTTCTACAAGTAATTTAGGCGACCACCCTGAACAAAATATCGATTAGAAAGTCGTTTTCGAATCTATTCCCGAAACTAGTGATATTCTCTCCAAAGATAGACAAGAATAAAACCAGACATAAAAGGGGTTATTGTTGTTTCCTTTTCAAGTAGTTTATCCACGTTCACTAATTGATAATCATGCATCGAAAGTTTTCCACACCAAGTACTGCTGAATTCCGAGTCTGATTTATGCAACGTCTAGCACTTACCTCTGATTCAGTGTGGTAGCTTTTATTTGTACGTACTTAGAGTGATCGAGTTCCTTTCCTACGGCTTTCAACTGCCATCCATAGCAGCTCGAGGATTATTGGCTCATTTATGTGTGAGCAGACGTTCAAGTTTCCCGAATCATTAGGGAATCCCTCCTATGTTGCAAGTTCGAACCGAGACAATTCGAGAAACTTTTTCTGTGCAAACAAGTCCCTCAAATACGTGCGTAGTGCCCGGGCCGCACTTGCAGAACTCCGTCTTGTAAAGTTGGCAGCAGACTGGGGGTGCTCGGCTTCTAGGTCTGCAACAACCGGACTATAACCATTTCTCTGTACCGTCCTTTTCGTGCAGCTTGTCTCTGGAACTTGGTGCTGTGCCATCGTTGAGCTGCTCCCATTCTGTACTCTTGTATTCTACATTCTCCCTTTTAACGACCAAAAAACTCTGATTTATCTTTCGAGAAAGTGTAATGAAACAAAGCAAGAATGTTAGTCAACCCAGCACTGGATTCAGCACGTTGGGAACGTTCAGAACATGTTATGGTTGTGCTTGTTTGGACACTGTTTGTTAACATAGACATCTACAATGTCCATTATATTGCAATTTTATATCATGAGGCAGACAGCTTGAACTTGTGTCTAATGTGACTACTGATACTTGCTTTGTTACATTAGCGTTGAATTAAAATCTTTTTAATTGTTGAAGAAAATTCCAGTGCTTATTTTGGGCAAGAAACCTACCACGGAGCAGACTTGAAGCGACCTGTCAACGAACCCGTGTAAGTTGCCGTCAATCTTGACAGGAGACTGTGTTTGCTTGTGGTGCACGCACTCAAACCACGTAATCAGGCTCGTTATTTCCGCAGCGCCTGACAAACAAGAGTTCAGCATGTGACTCACGTTTCTTTGTCAATCAAGCAATCACGCTGGAACCCTGGCACTTCGATAACTTTTTCACATTTGTTCGAATTCAGACACGGCACACATTTTTAAGTTACTGGTGGCACTTGACCAGAATATAGGTCGATAAAAATTACTGCCATAACACTGACAGTTATTGTATTAGTAATTGCTTGAAACTGTGCCCAAGTAGAAGTGTAGTTCAAACGCGACTACTTATGATGGTCCATGAACTTGAACAAGGGACACAAAAATGACTTACTTTCGAATGTTTTTAGCGACTCATTTGATGTCAGAGGCTGATGACCTTTTAAAAGATCACCTGTGAATCTGAATCGGGCGTCCATGTATCGTAAACTACATCTGTCCGATATGAGAGATTTTTCATGAATTCAATTTTTTTTCTGTTTTTTATAAAAACATTGTAGGTAATCTTTCTAATATCTCATTTGCCTTTGCTCGAGCTTGAGGAAATAATTTACTGTATATGCTGAAGTTTCTTGCGAGATGAGTGCTTTGACTGCAGCCTGGACCACCGTACGCATGGTCCGGGCAGTGACATCACGCGACGGCTGCTGCTGTTCACGTCACTGCTGCTGTTCACGTCACTGCTGCTGTTCACGTCACTGCTGCTGTTCACGTCACTGCTGCTGTTCACGTCACTGCTGCTGTTCACGTCACTGCTGCTGTTCACTTCACTGCTGCTGTTCACTTCACTGCTGCGTCAGCGTCGCTCTTCTCTCATCGAAATGAGTTACTCATTTAATGTTTGTGCCAAGTTTACAGAATCATGTAGTTTTTACCGGATGCATCTACATTCAAATATAATAGAGCGGCTGTTCTAGCTATGTATGGTGGTCTGCCTTTTCCAACATACGATGAATGAGGCGCCTATTAAAGCAGTACAGCAACAAAGAGATTTTGGTATCATTATTACTGAAAACTTAAAACACGACAAATAAGGAGAAAAAAAAGTGTCAGAAATGCGAGCAGAATTCTTAAGAAACTTTAAACACAAGTCAAAGAACATAATGTTCGCGGTCTATGAAGCACAAGTCCGGCCACATCTGGAATATGCAGTACAACTCTGGTCTCCTACCCTACAACGAGACATTAATTAAATGGAGAGAATAAAGCAACGGAAATGATTCCTGAACTTCGCAATCTCATTTACGATAGGCATCTTCAGCAGTTTGAACTTATCTCTTTAGAACGAAGAATGCTGAGAGGATAACTTCTCGAAACCTATTAACGCTTTGAGGCATTAGATTTGAGGCCCACCATGCAACAAATGTATCTAAATTGGTGGGTTACTTAGTATCTCAGCCTGCCCTAAAGGGTTAATGCTTTAACGGTTTTAACGATCTTGCCATTGGAGGGTTTTTTACGGAAATAATAATGTGCGGATCAGAAATAACGGCCAAAAATTAATAACTAAAAATTTCAGGACTTCCCACTTTCTAGTTAAAATGACCAGAATCTGGCACCAGTTGCACGAAAGTATCATTTCTGCTGGGGTTGCGAACACATTCATAAATCGTCTTGATAAATATTGGATAAGAAATCCCAAAGCATAAAGTACTGATTCAAGACGGCAGGCGACTTGGGTAGCAACCCAAAAATAAACCAAACGTTTCGTTTCTGTTATCGTATTGTATTCTTTTGGCTCTCAAATGTTCGGTAGCTTGAACAAGATGTGAAGAAAGCATTCATGCTTGTATTTTGATCTCCAGGATGTAAATATTATGACGTAATTATAACGCAAAGGTAGGTGGTCTGCTGGAGCTGGATCCCGAGGGCAGGTGGTCTGCTGGAGCTGGATCACGAGGGCAGGTGGTCTGCTGGAGCTGGATCACAGGGACAGGTGGTATGAGAAGCTGGGCCACAAAGACCAGCGATGTGCACCATCTGGACCCTGCTTGGGTGGTCTGTCACCCGGCAGGTCATGTACGTGATAGCGCGACTCAACACCCCCTTCCCAGCAGCTTTCTTTTCTTACGCCTCAGGAGTTATTGACCTCTGAATGTTTTATGCCCTCAAGTCTGTATTGCGCCACGCTGCAGCATGTCTGCCAGACGCATGCTTTACATTGTCGTAAGGATGTGAAATTTATTTTACGGTGCATAGTATTGAACGAACTTATTATTCATGTAATATCACCTTACATGGCTGGTGTGCTTCATGAGTTTGCCGTCTGTGAAGCGAAGATGTACGTAACAGGTGCGTGCATGAAATTACGAACCGCTAAACTGCTTATTCTTAAAATGCCGTGAGATATAACTCTACCTAAGACTGATGATTAGGAGTGGTAATTATAATGCGCTGCTTTTGTGTTCGTATTAAACGCATCGTTATTTAGGTTACCTAAAGTCCTGAGGTTTCATGTGCTAACAGGCCGCACTTTGAATTGTTTAGTGCGACAAAATTACTTCAGTTGAATCTTGCACGAGCAGAACAGCAGACGACTTCGAGTAAACAACTATCAAGGAACAGTACGAAACTCCGGAGTGTTAAACCTGTGTCTGCGCCAAACTTATAAAATGCACATCGCAAAAGAGCGTCAGCTGAGCTGTGATGTGTGGCGAGCTGAGCTGGACGTTCAATATTTGAGGGGTCTTTCAATAATTGAAATGAATTTAAATGTTCAATAATTGAAGAGTTGGGCATGAACTCGAGGATTCTTGTTTCTGATTACCCTGAAAAACTTTGAAGTCTGGAAATGAATGATGTCAGTCAAGGATTTATGAATGCTATTTGCAATAGTTCAATAGTTATGAATGTGTCGATATTGGCAAGTTTCGGTGGCATTAAGGTATATGCAGGCCAGGTGGTCGTACGGATACTGCGTGTGAACTGTTTTGTGAAGACTTTCTGAAACTTTTTGTGAAGTAGTTTTATACGGTCGTTTTTCAATTTTTTCATTTATCTAAAGCGCAATTAATGGAATATGATAATTAGGCTTCTTTTGTGAACCAAGTGGTCAACAAAAGTGTGAAAAGGATTGCATTTGTGTATTTCCAGCACAGCTGTAGAAAGCATTACAAAATCAAAAGTAGAGATTAAATTGTTTACCTAATTAAGTCCCCTTCTTTTTGAGCATTGAGGCACCAATCGGTTTCCTGTCGTGTTCGCTGTAGCACAGTCTCAACAAGGGTGGTTACGGCATTAATAATCTTTTGCTGCAGGTCTTCAATGGCTGTTCATGAAAAAAGCTTTGTCAAATAAAACGCAAAGAATGGATACTCAAAACAAAGCTCGATGTGCATCGTGATTTATTGCAACAAAATCAGAGACATAGACTCAGCGGAACAACAAGATTAAGAATGGAAAACATCCACCGTCACGTCCGTCAATACGGGTATGGTACGGTCAATGTATGGAGACAAGGACAGTGTTGGCTAAGTGGAAGAGTGCACGTCTAAAAACATCTGAGAAAAACATCTATTGTGTCAGACAAGCTTTTTGAACATTCTTCAAAGTTCGTACTGTCGCAAGGAAGCTGCAAATTGTTACAGTGCTCGAAATTTTTCACAAGAACAGTCACCACATTGTTGACAGTCCAAGTCTAAGTCCTTCACAAGAACAGTCACCACATTGTTGACAGTCTAAGTCTAAGTCCTTCACAAGAACAGTCACCACATTGTGGACTGTCCAAGTCTAAGTCCTTCACAAGAACAGTCACCACATTGTGGACTGTCCAAGTCTAAGTCCTTCACAAGAACAGTCACCACATTGTGGACTGTCCAAGTCTAAGTCCTTCACAAGAACAGTCACCATATTGTGGACAGTCCAAGTTTAAGTCCGATGTTTCCAGAGAGGAGAATTGGAAGGAAGGACCCCAAGTCTCTGGTCACTTCGTCCCCCAAATATCACTTGCCTGGACTTCTTATTATGGTGCTATGTTGAATATATCGAATAATGAACAAATATACGAGACATCAATGACCAGCAAAACATCATTGATGTCATGTCTAGCATTGATGAGGCTATGCTGCAGCGAGCATGACAAGAAATCGAGTGACGTCTGTGTCTGTGTAACTAATGGTGCTCAAAGAAAAGGGTATTAAATTGGATAAATAAATGTAATCTTTTCTTTTGAATTTGGAATAATTTCCTCAGGTTTGTCAATGTGTTTGTCTTTCTGATAAATTCGATAAATTGTAACGAGACTTCACCAAAATTCTGTATACTGATTATATCGGTAATTTTTCCAAATGATATACCAATCTTCGAAAGTATTCAGTTTTTTATTTTCGTGTGTTTACTGTTTAGAACCAAAAATCGTTGTTGGCAAGTATCGTGAGTATTGAAGTCTGGATTTTAGTGGTGATAATTGGCAGCAAGATTTCCACACTAACTTGCATTACTTTGTGTGTGCTTGTAATTGTGATTATTTCTCACGTTTTGTTATGTCTGTGTTCGTGTTTCATATTTCTGTTCTCTTCTTTACGTCGCTGAAATTTTGGCTCAACGCGAAATAGTGCTCGAAATTGGCTTTAAAAATTGTCTCAATAAATAATAGCTTTTACGAGGGTTTTTATTCACTATTGCCAAATTGGCTATGACTCTCCTTAACACCTCAGCGTATTTAGAAAAGCTCTCTTGTTGTAGCAATCTCCTGAGGTAATCAGTTGTAAATTGATCACACGACTGTCCCAGTCTGTGGTGATCCCTCTCAAGCCGAAGTGTTTACCTCGGAGCCTTCGTGTTCCCCTGTCTATTTATTGAGTTAGAGAGTGTACAGTGAGTGGAGGTCAAGATCGATAGAACTTGATTATGTCGGTGCAAATGTAGTTACTCTTTTTTACTGCCTCTCAGGCATTAGGTGTTGCTACTAGGACTTTTTTCCTGTTTGGTGTTAGTGCTTTGTTGCGGCCTGTTGTTTGATGCTTATCTACTTAAATTCACGTACGTTTCTAGTGTTGTTTCAGCTAATCGTTCTAGAAGAGACATTCTAGTGCAATTTGTGGAAGCATTCAAGCGGCTGAGCTGGTTTTGGTCGTGCACGAGCTGTCTCATATTGCGTTTTTTGCCTTTCGTTTACTTGGTCGACTGTCACTTTTGCTCGTTGGTCGTACGACAGTAATGGTGGATGCAGGTCATAAACTACCGATGCACGTTTTTCCTACGAGTAATTCGGTCTTTGTCGAGCACAGTAGCCTGTTGATTTTCATTTTCTAGCAGTGTTCGCGTGACTGTCTGAGACGCACACGACCTCATCTGATCTTTGTTTAGAATTTTACATGCACTCTGCACTCTCTTCCTTCTCTCACCCGGACTGGGTAAGCGTGTATTCGGAGCTACGTCATTCAGAAACAAGGAATCAAATAATTATATTTGATAGAGTGTTGAGGTGTCACTTCAGTTAAGCATTACCGAAATGGATCAGTCATGGTCTAACTCGGCTTGCGTACAGCCAGCCAAACAATCAAACAGTTGAAGCATCAATGAATTTTAACATCAGCCATTGCAATCAATCCTCTCGTGGAATCAACTGACCTAGTTCAATGCTTATTCCTTGTTGAATTGATCGTTTGGTCCTTAGTTTAGGTCCACTTCTGCTTCCATTATTTCAAACCTAGATCTTCTCCTACTTGTATCATTTCAAACCTAGATCCTCTCCTACTTTTATCATCTCAGAACCTAGATATTCTTTTACTTGTATCATCTCAAACCTAGATCTTCTCCTACTTGTATCATCTCAAACTTAGATCTTCTCCTACTTATATCATAACCTAGATCTTCTTTTACTTGTATCATCTCAGAACCTAGATCTTCTCGTACTGTTTACATGTGCAAACATGTGGTTGGCATTGCGCTTGTTACTGCGAGTGAAAACAAGACTTCTCTTCAAGTATTGGGTTACAGAAATTCGGTGTTTTAGTGTTATTTCTAGATATACTCTGTAACCAGATGTACAGATTCTTCTTAAATGCATTGCATATGTGTGCTCTAAATCAACTCCAACCTTAGCGTGTCAAAAACATCCATTCAGTGGTTGATGTTAGAAATGAATTATTTGAGTCTTCTCATGAATATTTCAGACGCTGGTCTGTGATGTCACAGACATGGCTGAAGTTCTTGAATGTGGTATTATTGATGCACACATGCCCGTCGTAATATGGGCGTGAATGTGAGCCTTGCATCAAGTGTCTCAGATTGAACGAAGGTGAAGTGCATAACTCGGTGTGTAGGTGAGCTCATAAAGCACCCTCGCTAATATTGCTCCTTTGCGGCACTCACTGACTGCAATTGAATTATTGCACCTCCTGCAGTTTACCTTCAAATCTCGAGTTGGGAGCGGGTGTCATGTGGCTTATGCAGGTCATGCTGCTATGCGCTTTATTGAAGGACATTCCTGCAACGGTCCATGGAATCTGAATGAACTTGAAGATTCCAATGGCTCTATTTCACTTGCTGTGATCCCCATTCATTAAGTTGGGAGCAGTAACTATGCTACGCGTGCAGACTCGAAGAAAAGAGGTATAATTACGTCTCCTCAAGTATGGCGTGGTAGGTAAATATCGTATTTTGTTCGTATAAGTTAAACCTTGATTGTGCTCTAATATTTGGACTACACTCTAGAAATTCAGGAGGGAAATACTTGGGTATGTATTCTTCTATTACTAACGGAAAAATCGTTTTTCACAGTTTTCTGGTTTTGAAGACAGTACTGTCACGTGGGTATTTTGGTTCTCGTCATTAACTATTAAAGAAAATATTCCCAGACTTCGATTCTCTAACACAGAGGGAACTATTGTAAAAATGGAGTATATATCAAAACAAAAACCTTGATTCTCTGCTTTAGAGGTTTAGTTGTTCTGTGCAAACTCAAGGCCTATTTGTCTCTACGACCAGTCTCTCAATAGATCAATTGTTAAGCCTACACAGAGGATCGAACCCTACTCTTACTCGAGCTGGTCGCTGGATGTCACGTAGCGCCTTAACTCGCTAATTTATCATTGTGAAAATTAACAAGTCCTCTTGAATTGTCACGTTTCTTTCCGAAAGAGTTTCCAAATTGAAGAAGAAGGCTAACGATGAAAAAAAAGTCCCGTAGCTTAAGGTAATTCAGTGCCTTTGGTATCCACCATACAATACTCAAAATATATGCACTGAAGATACACAAGTGTAATGTTTTGAACTATTATATTTTTAATAGGCAAATATCCGTAAGATCATTAAATTTTTAGAACGCTAAAGCTCAAAAAGGTTAATTTTTCCTAAATTTCCCGTAGTGCTTGACACGAAATATATCTTACTATGTAACTGGTAGACCCACACGTGAAAATTCACGTGTTTTTTACTAATATTTTTCGTTTGATTTGCCAGTGGACGCGAGCTTTCCGAAGGAGTTTCCACATTGTGGGATGTGCTGTTGGTATCCACAATACAATACATGTATATCCTACCGAATTTCCTCCTATCTAAATCGTTAAGAGCATGAAAGATAGACTGACTAAGCAAACAAGCAACAAACTGTGTTATTATATTGTGGAATAAGAGCTGTAATGTATAGGATGGCGCATAAGTAACGCACCCTTTTAAAAAATTAATAATAAATAAACTATGAAAGGTATAACGATGGGGATAATTGCAAACGATAGAGGAACTCTTAAAGTTTATTTACATGTCGTATCCTGTCTACAGATACCCAGTGTATATTGCGGTAATACTTTATTTATTATTAATTTTTTTAAAGGGTGCGTTACTTATGCGCCACCCTGTATTTATGTTTGAGTACACGATAAATCCTTTCGTTTCAATTTAGTTGTAATATCCATAATTCTTGTTTTCCTAAGATAAACACTTTATTACAGCTCCTTATTAATGGTTTATTTGAAATTAATTTCCCTTATCTGTTGACCAGTGAGGGTAACTGGAAATATTTTTATAAGCAAATAAATAATGAATAAATGCACGAAAGCTTTTATTGTGCTGGCTGTCCGCGAAAGATGTGTGCGTCGGTATCAACGATACTGATATCAAGGTTTAAAAATTTATCATTTTGATTGGTTTTCAAATCTTTATATCACTTTCGTTGAGACCAATGTATCCATTTTTTGTGAACACCCTGTGTATTATATATTTATACTGAGCCCTCATTCCTATTGAAAGTTCTTGTAGCATAAGTTTAGGTGTATTCCCAATTTACTGGAATCATGCGGAAATGTAAGATATACCAAACCAGGTGTGGTAGGGATTTACCCGTACTAAATACTGGAACATCAGTGTACTGGTAAGAGACCCGTGTATCATAGTCATTGAAATCTTCCTATAAACCCTAGCCTTGGGCACTCGATGCTGTGACATTGAGCAGCAATGCTGCGTCTCATAGCTGACCGTCTCGTGCCATGCTCTCAATTTCTTCATTTTCTCTTGTGCGCATTCTCACGATTCTCACTTCTCTGCAATTGCTCTACAATGCAGCATGCCTCAATAAAGCGTATTTACCGATTCCGTCTGTCCTTGTCAAGCACATTGTAGAGCTCACAGCTCCTTAGGTTTGTCTGTAGTCCCAAGCTTCTGAAAAACAACACTAATGGTCCAGTTAGTTGGTCACACAAGCATGCGTTGATGTTGTGTTGTACATACACTTGTAATAGCTGTGGCGGTGGCTCAAGGGTTTTGTTATGGACAGAGTTGTGTTACGCATCTGAGCTAACGTATGCATGCATGAGTTCTATATTTTATGGCATAATTTAGTGTAATGTTTCTTTTAATTTTAGCTTCATTCTTTGACTGATAATCCACGCTTGAAAGAATTCCCGTGTTTTTTATTCAATTTATTTCTTTCATTCGCCTGTCGGCGCCGCCTTTTCGATGGAGCTTCCATATTGAAGAGGAAGAGCCTGATGATAAAAAATCACATATTTTATAGTTAACTGTTACCTTTGGTATTTACAATTTAATACTCACAATACATGTATACCCTTTTCATTGAGAAAATAAATAAATGAAGATAAAGATCTAGAAAATTCTAGATAAAATCTGAAGTCGGTCGGGTGCAACAGATGTCTTTATTCATTGCTTGGCGGTTGCCGTATAAGGAGCGCAGTACATGCGAGTATATCACTCCTCAATTATATATATACTATGGAAAAGTTTGAAGAATTGCCAAAATGCACCAAAGAGCATATTAGTTCGCTTCATAATAGAAATTTGAGCTCTAGTTACTATTAAGTACATAACAACGACAAGGTAACAGTTAACTATAAAATATCACCAGCTTGGTCGACTGGTGAGCGAATCTGCTTGCGAACGGAAAGACCCGGGTTCCAATCCCGCTGCCGACATGGTTAACGCGGCTAGAAATACGGCATGGGACTTGGGTAAACAACCGAATAATTATCGAAGTAATTATCCGACCCAAGAATGGGTCCGAAGGTTTGTTCCTATAGCCTCATTCTATTCTATTCTATTCTAAGTAGGAAATACCAATTTCAACCATTCGTGACATTATTCGCCGATTTTATTTTTTGTCAGTCAGCTACTAATCTACCACGTTCTGGCGTGCACTTAAAACTTTAGATCATATGGCCAAAAAATTCTCTGCAAATGGAAGAAGAACCCTCGAATGACTCAATCTGAACTTCAGAAAGATGTCGAAGCTGGAAGGACAAAGGTGTGCAAGAACAGTTAGAAACTTACTGTGAGACAAAGGACTCTGTTCTCGGGCACCAAGAAACACATCTTTGTTGAAGCATATTCACGCCGAAAATCGTCTGAAATTTGCTAATGACCTAATAGAGAAAACTGCCAAGTTTTGGAACACTTAACCATGGTCAGACGAGACTGAGGATTGAGTTCTGGCCGGAATAGTGTTAGTCGCGTTGGGAGGAAAAACGACTCAGCGTGCGTTCATAACAATATTATCCTAATAATTAAGTTTAACAAAGGCAACATAAGGCTATGGGACTGCTTTTCCTTTAAAGGTACGAGTAAACTTCATATTGTTGAAGGCACAATGAATGGCACGATGAATCGCAAGAGTCTTGACGTTAGCCTCTTGGTGTCGGCGACGGACCTCAACTTGTCAAGAGGATAGACGCTCCAGCAGGACAATGATCCCATATATACGGTCCAGGTCACATCATTGGGATTTTAGCGGAATAAAATAATGGCAGTGTAGTCATCAGATCTCAATCCAATTGAAAATCTGTGACTATAATTTAAATTAAGAGTTAGGAGAAGAGACGCGAGATATCTAACGGGTTTGAAAACAGTGTTCCAAGAAGAGTGGTCAAAAATACCTACTGGTGTTTGCAAGAACATTATAAATGACCACCTAAGCTGTAATAGCAGACAAGGGACACCATCAAGTAAAAACTGGTTTTCATAGGCTTATCAGCGATTTTTTGACATGTTAATTCAACATTTTTCTTAATGTAATGTCAATGCTTCCTTTTTTCTGTAATGTGATTTCAAATTTGTATGCAGCGTACAAAAATATATAAGATGTCCAGTTTTTATTTGTTTTGAAGTTGTATAACTATATTACATATGGTTTTTGGCCACATGTTCGATATTTATTGCACCTACTGCACATACCCGAGCCCACTCTTCGTAATAGTATATCTGCTTGAAAAAAGTTGTTTTATTGTATATGAACACATGATAGAATTAAAAAATGCTTCATCGTACCTGAAATAAAAGCGTTGATGCCCATCGTACCTGTCCTTAATTAGCATTCTCTCTGCAATTCGAAGAACACTTTAATTTGTATGTTTTGCATAAATTTATAAGCGCTGTCTCATCACCAGATTTCGTGTCAGTTTTAACTCTATAGCCAGCAGTTCGCGTCTTCGTCTTCTTTTCCTTAATACTATCTTCTTTTTTCTTGATATCATGTTTCTGTTGCCAGCTCAGAAATTACTTGAATGTTATTCTTGTAATTTTCAGGAGACAGCGTAGGTTGTGATGCTCAGGATTTATTTCCGTATGTTTGTTGATGCAAAGATCAACTCTTCTCTAGCGCGGGCAACGTTTACTTCTGCGGATTATCCCTCACGCCCTGGTAAAAAAGATGCTAAAATATAAAACTGGTTTTGTAGTCCCTCCTCCTCATTTCATGGCTGGAGTGAGCGATTGCACGTAAAATTTTATTTATTTCTGTCCTCGAGTGCGGGAATGAACATCTTCTGCTTGAAGACTTAGTGTTCGTCAGAGATTTATGTGCTTCACTCAGGAGAACATTCTGATAGTGTCTGTCTTCTTCATTGCCGCTCCAATAGCTTTCTTTGTAGACCTTATCTTTTCTTTTACTCTTTTCCTCGAGAGCAAGGCCAGACGACCTTCTGCACGTGTTTGCATTCGTCATATTTCCGTCTCTTGAAAATTTTTCCTGCTCGACTGGATCTGTTGAGACGCTGAAATGGTGAGCACGATTGTATTTGAACTAATTCTTGACTTATTTTCATTTTGATGATATCCTTAATTGAGCATAAATGATAAACGTTTTGATTCATGCGTTGCATTTTTTTTCATTCTTTTCATTGATGAATTCGTTTACTTAATTACACATGTGTCTGTGTAAATAAGTAATTATATATCTATACATGTCACATTTGTTATACGAATGTATGTACGTATAACATAAAGTACGAACTTGCTTTGCCTTGTACGGTACGTCAGAACTCGTGTGGTGTAACCGAGCTCGTTTTAATGCGCGGAACTTGTATTTTGGAAATTCACATATCCACCACTCCTTGCCTTCACATGCGTACGCATCTAATCATACGTCAACGAAAAATCTTTCGCTTCAGATAATTACAGCTCGTCAATTTCTGTCCTAGATGCGCAAAAGCCTTGTATGTGTCGGTCAAGCAGGAATCTCGACAGGACTAGTCGCAGTTCTTTCAATAGGTGGTCGTGATTCTACTCATAATGTATGAAGTATTTAGCATGGTGTTACTTGTTTGCAGCATACGTCATAAATATTCTTGAGTTTTGATTCCATACACCATATTTATCATAAGTGACACTTTCATTAACCCATTTACGCCGAGAATAGGAAATGTATTCAGATTTGTTATAACTTTCAATAAAGGGTAAAATGGATGTAAAAGAAACAAAAATGACATCCATTTAGTTGTATAAAATATAATTTTTGAAATATGAGGCGTGATCATATGGACACGCTCGGCACGAGAGGGTACAAAAACTGTGAGGGTACAAAAACAACTGTGTTCATATGAACACGCTCGGCGTAAATGGG
Source organism: Trinorchestia longiramus (assembly GCA_006783055.1). Classification (NCBI taxonomy): domain Eukaryota; kingdom Metazoa; phylum Arthropoda; class Malacostraca; order Amphipoda; family Talitridae; genus Trinorchestia; species Trinorchestia longiramus. Next base: position 67,649 of record VCRD01003494.1, read on the forward strand.
TTAAGAAGGAAAGCTGCGTGTGGCCTCAGTGTTTGCTGTCAATACGGCGAGCTGGTGCGTTGCTAATACCGCGGCTTATCGCTTCCGTTCCCACATATTTACTGCTTATCCTGCAAACTCTCCCTAGTGCTCACGGTATCTGGCTTCATAAAGCGGCTTAGAGCTCGGATCACGTCTTCATTATTAATTCTTCAATTTCTAGATCGTTATTTGTGTTATAGGTACTACGAATGCTAATTTTTCAATCGACACTGCTGTGTTTTATGTTGATAAAAGTGCCATCAATACCAACATTTCGATCGATACTTCAGTGTTTTATAAATTTTCGATGTCGTCTTTAATTGTGGTAGTTACCATTGGTTCTATTTTATTATTATGCTGCAAATCCACAATTTAAGAAACAATTTTGTGTATCGTAAGATTAGCCTAGCCACATGCGCGTTCGTAAGCCAAAGGTCAAAGCTAAATAAAAATATCGCGAGCAAAAGACCAGTGAACGCGGTCATCCAACTCAGTGCTGTATCTAATCGGTAGTTAACTGTTCGCTCAGTCCCGTAGAACTTGCAGTACTCAAAACACAGCATCTAATTTCTTTCCGTTTTGGATTCTCAAGTAGATATGTGTCTTGTTTTATTTGCACACGAAATAACATCAGATGGTACGCATCTTATGAATGTGTAGAAAAAGATCTAAGTGGTCACAATAAAGCATGATACTGAATGATGATTTCAAGTCCAATTAAGTCTGATCAACTTTTTAAATGAAATTACTTCTGTAAGCCCTCACATCCTCCCATTCGGAAACGTGTCACGCAAACAAAATTCAGCCACTGGGTGCTGTTTGCCTCTTGCCGAGATCTCCCGTATTCTCTGGGGCACCATCTGAAGTGCGGTTCCTTTTCTGATAGTTGGATCTTGGTGTCTGGATTGCAGCAGAGTCCTTTTCCCTTCCATCGTCTTGTCTTATTTTATTCATTGATAGCATTTTCTGGCAGTGCCTTTTACCAGTGCCTTGATTTCCCGTTTCTATTTACGGGAAACTACTAATACACGTTTTGAAGTGTTACTAGGTAAGCTGATAATGTGCTTTAGTTTTCTTTCTCCATCATTCGGTACAATCTGACTGTATTAGTGCTCAAGTACTTATCCTGAAGGCTATAAGTGCTCTTGTGACTCAGCATTGATTCTGCAGCACTTGATAGAAATTTTAGTGTTGTAAATTTAAATGTGTAGTTATGCGAGGTGCATTCAAGTTATAACACATGCAATGTTTTTTTTCTCAGGACTGGGAATAGATAAAAAACATGCTGTTTGTTTTAAAATATGTGTGCATTCGTTGTAAATAAGTGACAGAGATTACAGTATTGTACGGCACACTGAACTCTAGTGGCAGCGGTGAGAGTGAGGACTGTTTTTGATACTTAAGATGGCGTCTGTGTTTGGGCTTCCATTGAGCTGACTGGTGCTTCGCTTCAAGATTGGAAAACGACATCAATGTCTCACCCATTGTCACAATCGATGAAAAGAAAGTCCCATTCATGTCATCACGCGTCAACATAGCCTGGCGACATGCCACGCGCGCAGCCTTGTGGTCGTCCGTCAATATTCGTGGCATCCACCTGAACAGTTTTTGCATTTTTGGGTCTTCATTCAAGATTGTATGCACAGATACCACGTAAATTTCAGCTTCGGAGGCGATGTGCTCCACAATTAATCGTTATCCTCCAAAAAGACTTGATTCGATTATGTCGTCAAACCACCTGGTGCGACGCCGGCGTTCTGCCTTCTTTGAATTGTTACACCCACGAACGCACATTAGACACATCCATTACATCATTACCACATGTCTCGTTCAATTTACGATGAATTCCAACCGGTGTGGTACCACTAAAACGGAGAAAACGAGTGATTACACGCTGTTGTAATGAAAACATCGCCATTTTGAGTTTCGTCGCTGCTGCTCGAGTTCTGTGTGTCGTACAGCGCTGTCATCTCTGTCACGAATTCACAGCGAGTGCAAGCGTATTTTAAAACAAACTGCGTGTTTCTATCTGTTTTCAGTATTGAGGGAAAAACATCGGACGTGTTTTAACTTGAATGCACCTCGGATGGGCTTATTCTATTTGCCTTTTTTCTTCTCCATCGGGGTGATAGCGAGTCACTCACTTGACCTCTTGTTTGAGAGCGATCGCTTTTACGCGTGCCGTCTCTTGCTTTTTTCTTTGGAAGTTGATCTTTATGGGTCTGAGTGCCACTTTCGACCTTTTGCGTCCGCACCTGAGTCCAGTAAAAATAAGGCTTATTTTTACTTACCGTATTCTGTCCGGTAGAGTTGACCGCCGCATCGTGCAAGTGACCTTTGTTGATGCTGTTCTTGCTATCTTTATTTATTTTTCATCTCTAGGTCACACTCTCACCACCCTTCGCCATTCAGGCACGCAGTATGCAATGCGGTAAAGTTCAATGCTAGGTTTCCGTCGTAGTGAAAGGATCGATAGGATACTGCTAAATATTGTATATGAGACTGTGAGTATCAAGCGTCTGTATGCCACTATTTTTAGCTCTTCATCGTGCTTTACGGTAATGCCGCCTTCATGTGTTATTATCGCGATAAAGCCGTCCATAATCGTCCGTCATTCAGCAAGTGGCGCAAATGGAGACGCTTCCTCACACTATCCCTAATATGCACCAGCATGCATGCGACTGTGTGTGGGCTCAGCTGCCAGATCACATTGATGGATTAGGTGGCGCACGATTTTATGGTGTTGCTTGTCTGAGAATATGTACTTTACCTTGTAGCGTAGTTATATTGTGATATTCTTTTAGACCGAAACAATACACGCCGGCCGTGCAGCGACAAGATTCGGAGTGCTTTTTATTACAGTGAGTATTTTCAGAGGGAAAAGTTCAGAATGCTGTTTAGTTTGTCGCTGTGGTTGGAAAACAAATCTTTAATGTTTCAGAGTTATCATTATCATACGATCATCCAATGCTTGCATAGCGTGTTGTGTATCTAAACTACCGAAGTTGTTGTCGGAGTATCCCCAATCGTACATTTTTATAAGAGATTTGATTTTTTTATCAGACTTCCGACGGTGCCTTTTCTGTGTCGTTCACATCGCTGAGAGCTCGCTGATTCAATCGGGACGCCGTACTTATTTTTTAAGTGCGTCCTTTAATCGGATCAAACTCTGCTAAAGATCTTGAAAATATTTTTCTCTAACAGTCGATAAAATTTCCCAGTAATTCTTTATTGGAGGATGAGAGGTGTTTTGAGTCGGTGCGCCTGTTCCTGCCAGTCTCAATGAAAGTCTTGGCGATTGCGAAAGGAACTGTCCTTATTGGAGAGAGTCCAACAAGCTAGGCTACCGAAGATATTTTTTCTTAAGAAGCGTACCCCTTATGCTAAGACTATACCATGTTTAATTTTTTATTCTAAATGCTTAGGATTTTTAATTGTTTTTTAAAGCATCTGATTTCAGGTTTTGACGGCAGCATTTTTATTCTAGTGAGCTTATGTATCACGTAATTTATAGCTATTTACTATTTAGGTTTGTTTCATAAGCGTTGGTGCATAAGAGTGTTTGAATCTAAAGAACATGAAATGAATAAACATGCGCGTGGGAAAGGGTCATAACGTATGAGGTTGACAAGCCTCTTCACATTATTACCTAGGAAGCTACACATATCGCTGTATTGAGTCTGCAATTGCTTTCTGTGTGCAGAAAATAAACGGCTTAGGAAAAAATAATGTGCGATAAAGAAATACTCCACTTTCTTACCGACAGCAACTGGCAAAGACGAAGAATTGCATTAAATAATGAAGTTACGATGTAAAAGTAGAGAAAAATCGTGCGTTCGTGTCTGTAGACGAATTATGTTGCTTATTTTTTTGAAGCATTCTCATTATCGTCGACGTTTTGTATGTCGAAGTTCGTGTAATTGGTAGCTGGTGCTTTCTTCACTGGATCTTAGACAGTCTCAGCAATCAAGTTAAGAGGTATAAATTTTTTGTCGCACTGAGTAGGCTTCATGACAGTCCTACGTGACCCAAATGTTGCGTCAACGAACTTTCATAAAGTGATCAAATTTTTGAAATTTGACTATACTTTTAAGTGTTTAAAGTAACATTTATATGTATTGAGACTCATATTAACTAATTAAATTAATTTTGCAGGATCATAAAATTAAGATTTTACTGAATTTTAAATGAGTTTAAAAGAAGGGAATTGCTGCAGTAGTAACCCAGAATATTCATTCAGCCTTTGGAAGAGAGTGCCTGAATGAAGGATTTTGCAGAATGTTTGTAAAATTCGAAACTAGAGATTTTAGCCTTGAAAATGAAGACCCAGCTGGACGTCCAACTGATCTTGATGCTGCAGGATCTCCTTCAGTTGAAGAGTCCGCGTATCTTGTTCCTTCAGACTATCATTTGTTCCGTAGTTTACTCGGTTGTTTGAATTGATGAACTCTTAAAAACAGTAACAAAATTGAAACAAACATTTCAGAATATTTCTCTTCGAAACTGAAGGAGATTTTCACTAATAAGATTAAATAGCTAACTAGGATATGAAAGGAAGTCATAGCTAATTATTTTCATGGAAACTACGTTGACGAATAAATTTCATTAAAATGCAAGATTTGATCGTTTGTTTTCCTCGTTCAAAATTCAGACATTACTTATTGGATGACCTGATAGGAATCTGGGGTGAAGACATCACAGTTCGTGTTCAAGTCACCAAGGAATCGTCATTCATGCTGGCATCGCTTTTGTACCATTATTATCACCAGCTTGGTCGACTGGTGAGCGAATCTGCTTGCGAGCGGAAAGACCCGGGTTCGAATCCCACTGCCGACATGGTTGACGCGGCTAGAAATACGGCATGGGACTTGGGTAAACAACCGAATAATTATCGAAGTAATTATCCGACCCAAGAATGGGACCGAAGGTTCGTTCCTATAGCCTCATTCTATTCTATTTTATTCTTGTACCAATGGCTTCACTGGTCAGTTTGTGTTGCTGTTTATAATAAATATACTTAGTCTGTGTATCATGAGTCCAGGTGCTGATCTGATTTCAGCTCCAGCATTATCGCATTTATTTACCTACTTAGGCGTATTACACTCTAATTTAATGTTTTTGTGCTTGATAAATGCGCTTCCTGTCTGAAAGACAAAATGAAATTCTATGAATCTTGAGCGTTGGTATTGCATGAGAAGAAGCGTCACTGCTGGACCAGGAAAGCGTGTTGTCGGCTCAGCTATAATTGCTAGAAACCAACGACGCTAAACCAATTGACTTGTGTTTCAGAGAGCACGAAGCCTACCGTCTCATTCATTAGCTCCATAGTGAGATATTCCTGTGGGAGCACATTGACTTCAATGGTTCTCAATATTCAGTTGTGAGGTGTCATTGATGATCTGTTACTTCACTAGTACTGCTGTCTGCACATACAGTGAGTGACGCATGTCTTAAATAAGTTATTTGCCATTCATGTTCGTCCGGAATGTTATTTTGCAAAACTTTTATTTGCAATATCTAGAGCTTATGTCTTTTTTTGTTTTGTTTTCTGTAGAATTTTTAGATGCAAAGGGTGAAGCTTTAGAGATTGATATTTGATCATAATACCAACCTTTGAAAATGCCGCGTCCTATAAATGCTCGGTCATAAAAATTGAAGGCTTTTCTGTGCAAATTCTAGCAAAATTTTCTACTGTATGCTGAGAAATTATTACTGGGGGAACGATGAATAGAGACCTCATCTAGGTACAATGCACGACGATAACTAACATTTTTTATGTGGATTTCTATTATGAGCTTGAATTTCTTCGTTATGTTACAAATGATTTTCGGATTATGGACTAATACTTTTGAGTGTATGTTTCGATATGTTTAACCTGTTTTGGTTAATTCTTTATTTATTATCATATAATTATATAGACGTGTTAGCACATGTTGTAGTTTAGTCATTTTTAGGTTTACTATTTCAACATAATAACATTAAGGCGACACTTTTGATTTGTTCACAAATTTTTGGTTTGTAGCCGGACCAACAAAGCAGGAACGTCGCGCTCCACATCCTGCGTGCATTTATCTTGGAAATGTTCTCTCGCGCCAGTGCGTCGCAATATGCAGCGATTTTTCCACGCCATTTTGCAGCATTAATTGGAAATGTGGCGTCATTGTGTGAGGGCTGGCCCCGGCCTCGAGACCCTCAGCCCAGCTGATAGCGCTCCCCTCACCACAGACTCCTTTTAATTAGCGGCTTCTTTCTCTCTTTTCTATCCCTGCTTCAATTTATTATCTCTAGGTTTTAGTTCTTCTAATAATGCCTTTCTTGTGTTCTAATAAACCTCGTGAGCGACAGAGTGTCTTGATGGAGCACCCCATTATTATATGCCGTTTCTGCTTGAATTTTCTTCCTGATTATTTACTTTCCTCAGCTTCCAATGATATTTCCTTACCGTTTTCTGACTTGTTTTCTACGTTATTAAAATAACAAACACTTCCTCTCCCTAATTAAGTTTGTCACTGCGTTGCGCTAAATTTATATTCCGTGTCTTCCCTTCTCCAATCCACTCCCCGTTTCTCCGTCGTGTTTTGTTGTCTTTCCACAATAGTTTTTACCTGCTCTCTGCTGCTCCTTTTTTACTTTCGTCAACTCTCATACGTGGCCCGTGTTTGTTTACCTCTTTTTATGCCCCTTCGTTTGATGATGTCCTCTTCCATTCTCTCATTTATGAACGCTGTTAGAATGTGTGAATGGGTTACGAAGTGTTTCCAACTCTCATACTACACTCATTTGTCATCTTGAAAGCGTTGTACTTGTGAAACATTCTCTTTGATGAGTCTATTATTTGGTTTGCTCAACTCAAAAGTCATTTTATAATAATTTTTCTGGCTTTTCCTTTGTGATTTATTACTTGACTGTTTCTTGAGTGTGTGTGTGTCGCGCGGTCGTTGGCTACAACTACAGCACACCCGTCACCCCGCCACACCAACTCCTGTTGACTTCGTAAACAGCTGTGCGAATTCTGCACGGCGAGCGACTTTAGCTTCTCGGGTCTCTGACTTTTATTTACTTCTCCTGATTTCGGGGGATTTCCATCTGCCTTGATTCTGTGCTTACGCCTCACTGTGAGATCCGTTCCCTTGCTTCACTCATTGCACTTGTTCCACTTCATTTGCTCCACTTGTTCCGCATTCTTCACTTCATTTGCTCCATTGACTCTACTTGCTCCATGTACTTCACTTCATTTGCTCCATTGACTCTACTTGCTCCATGTACTTCACTTCATTTGCTCCATTTACTCTACTTGTTCCTCGTACTTCATCACTTCATTTGCTCCATTGACTCTACTTGTTCCACGTACTTCATCACTTCATTTGCTCCATTGACTCTACTTGTTCCACGTACTTCACTTACACCACTTCATTTATTTCACCTACTTCACTTGTTTCACTTCCTTCACTTAATTAACTTGCTCCACTTACTTCACTTGCTCCATTCACTTCCGTTGTTCCATTCATCTGCTGCGCTCACCGGCGGCTGCCCCAAGATGTATTGTATTGCCTGCTGCTGTATGGGTGGTGCGAACTTGTTTTGGGTCTGGGTCCCATATTTTCTTGGCAGGGAAGTACTGGACGAATTAATCGGAGTGTTCCTGCCCTAGCATAATCGCGTCTGTCCCTGAATTGTTCCTTATGGAATGTTTCGGTGTGTTGTGTTCTTCTTTGGTTCGACCACTGCTGTTGGTCGGAAGAGTTTCTCTTTCTCACTGACGTCATTGTTTATCTATTACTATTTTTCATTCATTCACTAATTTCCTCACAGTGATGATGTTCTTTCAAGTATCTATTTGTCTATCTTCTTAATTACTTATTCATCAACACTTCTGCCATTGAATATTTCAATGTTAAAAATTTGTTTTTCGTTGATTTTCGTGAGCAGTCTCTGATTTGTATAGCATTCCTCCGATCGTTTGTATATTTATTTGATGATGACTGATGGTCTCAGTCCGTATCCTGACGCTGCTGTAGCTACAGGAGGCGCGGCGGAAGCCGACCTCGCTTTCATGTGCCAGCCAATTAATTACTCGAGCCGCTGATGGAAGACTAAGCCGGCCCTTTCATTATTGCAATTTAATTGAATGATTTTACATGCTATAAGGTGAAGCGTCTGTAAATTCATCGTATTTTTGGCTCTGCACTGGCCTCATTCCAGTGGCATTACGACTTCGTTATTTATTCAGTTGGGATCTTCACTATTTATAGCTGTTTGGAGAGCTTAAAGTTCCAGTACAAATTAATAATCTTGCCTCAATTTTATTTGTAGGAACATTGAGCAGTGTTGTTCATTTAATTTCACTGAAATGGATTACTTAGGATGTAATATTGTTCGATTATTACTGTACCTTGTTTCTGCTTTGTCCATATCTTGGGCTTATAAACGCGGTTACGGAGTCGAGAACACGATACATCACCTACTCCAGTGTGAAGTATTCAAAGGGACGGTATCGGAATGAATGGCACGAAGGCAAGAAAAACAGTATAAAATTTGATGAAATATTCATGTGCCTTTGCTGTTGAAATGCTTGCTTTTAACCCTTTACCGTCCCAATAGACACTGAACTCGTCCTTGAAAAAGTGTACTGGAACAAAATCTAATTTACCTTTCCATCACTGCAGTCGAGAGTTACAGGTGTAGAACTCTCTCAGAACACGTTACGGTTTTGCTTGTTTTGATGCTGCCGGCAGCATGATCATCTATTGAACAGCATCTAGTTATGTTGCATTTCTCTCCTTGGTTCGAAATGTGTGGTGCATTAGATCACCATTATATTACACGAGAAGTGATAAGGCGTGTCGCTGGTTGTGCGTGCAGGTGGGACTACGAGGAGCTGCTACGGAACTCGACGTTCTGTCTGGTGCCACGAGGGCGGCGGCTGGGCAGCTTCAGGTTCCTGGAGGTGTTGAGTGCCGGCTGTGTGCCCGTGCTGCTGGCTAACGGCTGGGAGTTACCCTTCGCTGAACTCATTGACTGGGCTACTGCCACGCTGCATGCTGACGAGCGGCTCCTACTGCAGGTGTGTGCAGTGTGCGGTGCAGGTGTGTGCAGTGTGTGGTGCAGGTGTGTGCAGTGTACGGTGCAGGTGTGTG